>PVKA01000015.1:252072-352962 GCA_004027165.1 Ctenomys sociabilis | reverse complement strand
TTCTTGATCTTTATTTCATTCACTTCAGTGGTTCTTCTCAGAAGAGTTATTGTATAACCACACACTTTTTATTAAAAAGAACTGGGCCACTTATTTCCTTCAGAGCTGTTGGTGTGTTTACTTCTTCTCTAGGTAAACAAAATTCATATTTTGAGAATAATATTTTGAGCCCTGACACTGTCCACACTGACAGTGGTTCAGAGCACCCTAGGGTGTAGGTGCTGGGCTGGTACATGGGAGGGGACCTTTACCTAGGTCAGGCTTTGAAGGAGGGATTGGACATGAATACAAATGGAAGTGGTACTGGCAGGTGAGATTGGAATCTTATATGCAGGCCTGTAAGTACCTACTGATGGAAGGAAGATTGGCCAGCACTGCTGGTGGCTGAGGTACCATGGCTCCTGCCCCAGTCTGCTCACAAATTCGCCTTCCAATTTGGCTCTGGGGGTCTCTTTCACTGCTTCTTATAAAGATATCAGCTGTGGCTTGAAAGAATACTGCTATTTATTTATACCAAATAGTAATATGAGTTGCTCAGGCACATGTTGAGGGTGCTGACTGACAGGCAGAATATATTCTTAATGTATCTCTGGAGGATACATAGAGCTTCCTGGACCACTAGATGGTCAGAACTGTGAGGGACCATGGCATCATGATCAACCCAACTTGTCAGATGAAGATACCAAAGCCCAGGCAGGGCTTTCAGTGTATGCCAAGAACTATGCCTAGATGTTGCTACTCAGGGCTCTACTATCCTGGAAGAAGTTCTGTAGGGAGAGCTTACACACCATTGGCAAATCACTTCTTGTTCATTATGTGCATTCCAGGCTGAGCTGCTGAGTTTAACTGGATACTTATTGTTCTGTCTGAAGATGGTGGCTCCTCTGGCTGGCACCAAGGCATTCTCAGTTGTGTAGGGGTCTCTACAAACTGACACTCAGGTCTCCTACATCTGCTGGCCAGAAGTGTGATTAGTGGTGATATTCAGGGAGATCCAGAAGGAAGAGACACCATCCTGGGGGGACCAGACCATGGTGGGTGTGGGAGGGAAGTCAGACGTGCTGTATTCAGGGTTCCTGTTGTGCCTGTTCTGCTCCTGGGAGACAGGATTGGGTATGTTGAGTGGGAGGAGGTACAGAGCTTTGGTCAAGCTGGCTGGTTCTTTGGGCTCCAGCTGCTAAAGAGCTTGTGGAAGTGAAGCTGGGAGTAGGCACAGGACGGTGGGGCTTGACCTCTAGGCCCTGTGGATTACCCTGTAGTGGTGTAGTTACCACTGTCATTAACATGATGAGCCATGGCTAGTTGACTTTCATTAGAATTCACTCATTTGGTCAGTTCGGCAAGTATGTTGAAGGGAAGAAACAGTGCTACTTACCTTTCAGTATGCTGACATCATTGGGAATCTCATCTCCTTATTGCCATACTGCTTCCTTCTAGATAGACTGCATTAGAATAAGGACAGGGTTTCTCCCTCAGACTTGTTTATCCATCTAATTAATTTATTCTTCAGTTCCTCAGCCTTTCTTCCCTAACTTTATCAGGCTACCTCCTGGAATCTCTTGTTAAAGGGATAATTAATCATGTGATATACTCTGTTTTTTGCATCTGAGTTTTCAAGAGTGCCCAGATTTTTATTGCCTAGAAGTCCATATGCCATAGACATAATGCCGTCAACAGTGAATTGCCTTCTGGAGAAGAAGTTGACAAACAACTTCATAGTTGCCTCTTTAGCCTTAATACCCTTTTTTTTTTTTTTTTTTTTAAATGTATTTGGTATAGGGTCTTACTTGGACTCATAGTGATCCTGCTGTTTCACCTTCCCCAGGGTTGGGATTACAGGCGTGCATACCACTCCTAGTCTCAGTGGCCCACTCAGTGCCCTTTGGGGTGGGGCTAGCAGTGCATGTGATGCCAAGGATTGGTCCTCTGAGCTGTCTTGCCAACCCTGGCCTTACTATCAGAGGGCCAGGAGGATGTTGAAAATTTATGAAGTTCTTGAATTTAAATATAAGCAAAAAAATTCTTCTCAGATGAACATCATATTGTCTCCCTAGTGTAAGAACCTAGTAGAGTAAGTGAAATCTGAAAGGTATAATGGAATATGGTGAACGAGAAATAAACCACTCAAAAGGGAAGAGAAGTAGGATGGAGGAAAGGAGAAGAGAAACAAGGAAGGGAAAAAAGGATATAGATAGATAAATATAGACAAGATAGCTAAGATAATTGTACTGCTAATTTCTGTTGGTTTATTGAAAGGTACAGTTAATGCTTACTTTATTTGACCGATCTTCCATGCTTATATTTGATAATCAGAACAAGTACATTAAGGCAACAATATGCAATACAACAGTTACTGAATTCCTATTATTTTGTTTTTTGAAATTCCATATTGTTTCTATTTTTTGTTCTCTATAAAACAAACCAGAAAAAATATTTAAAAATTAAAATAAAAAAGTTAACTCTCCAGGTAGGTTCCTGTCTGCATCTGTTATAAACTCTTAAAATTATTTTAGTATATGATGGATTAATAGGGGTTTTTCTCTTTGATTAATTGTATATGAGGACATAAGTTTGCATGAAAAGTTACTACCTGTGTTTGCAAATTGAACAGTTTTGCTGGCCCAGCAGTCTAGGATAAAATGTTTTCATAAAGTAAGACTTTAAAGGAGTCACAGCCGCTGAGAAACCCTAGGAGAGGTACCTTATTAGTGGCGTCTTCACTGTTAGCCTTGTGGAAACTGTTTGAATTCACCAAACTAAAATATGTATAAATCACTCTTTATAAAATAGTTTGTGTACCTGAAACATAAAAGCAGAGGTATAAGTTAGAAGTTGTTGTACTCTACTATAGATAACAGCTGACCCATGGACCGGTCCAGTGGATGGCCACTCAGAGCAGTGCAGTTGTGTAGCTGTGGCGAGCAAAGAGGAGGAGATTCCTTTCTGTACCTATGTAATCAGAACTGCTTTGAACCTTTTTTGTGGGAAAATAAACAAGCACCTTACTCTTAGCCACTTTAAGTGTAGAGTTCAGTAGCACTATTACACATTAGTTATCTGAAGAACCCTTTTTATCTTCTCAAACTGAATTGTTAGGTGTTCCACTACACAAGAACACTTTGCCCCCATACATACTCTTTCTGTCTCTATGCTCACACTGCTTTTGCTGGGCTTCTCCATCGTGAGAAAATATCTGAAGCCAAATCCTTCTGCAGATACCAGCAGACTGGCTCAGAAGACAGGTGTTCTCTGCACCCTTCCTTTCTTGGGATGTGGAGCAGGCGTGGTTTGAACAGTTGTCTTTTCTGTTCCATTAGAAACATGGGGCTACAAGGCAGTGGTAAGATTAGGTAGGTAGATGGGAAATAATTTTGAAGGGGTATGAAGTTCTGTATAAATAGAGGAGGTATCTTCCTATAAAAGAAAACCAGAGTATAAACTACTGTGAGTAGCCAGGCACCTGAAGAAAGGCACTGTTTTCCCAATTAGATTTCAGAGGATGCTGGATTAGTGGTCTGCCTTTTTACATGCTATCACTCTCCTCCTTATGGTACAATTAGACTGTACCAGAAACTACTTGGAGAAAACCTCCCAGATAAGAGAAGAATCCCAAGACAGCAAATATGGAGGACAAAGGAGGATCTGGAAGAGGGATCAAGAGGGGTCTGTAGGAATAGCTGCAGGCTTAGAATGCTGGGGGAGAAGCAGGTCCTTAGGTCTGCTGCCATCCCTGAGAGAGCCCTCACTCCCAATCTGGTAATTCCAAAATTTGAGTTGCTCTTCACTTTCGTTTTATTCATCACTGTTGTATATCACTTTTACATTTCTATGAATTTCTCCAAGGTGTTTTCCTCTATTCTAATGTTTAATGCTTTCCTTACTCTCTCTATATGGGTTTAATAGACCATCATTGAATCTAGCAATCAAAACCAAAGATCTTCACTATTACAGGTCTAGGGATGCATGTGTTAGAGAAGGCCTCAGATATGGGACACAGCCTGCTCTGCCCACCTGGAAGCCTACCTCCCCTTGTCTCCTGAGTATGACCCCAAAGGCTTGGTTTCCCTGAGTGCACGTTCACCCTGGTACTCTTGAATTGGGAGTGTCAAGCTTTATCCATGTGGTAATCATCATGAGCCAGGATAAGAAGAAACAAGAACAACTTCTGTTCTATAGTTAGATGTCAAAAAAGAGTTCATTGTTTTAATGAAGGAACTGACCCAGTAGGAAAGAACTTAGGAAAGCCTGGGTCTGAACCATGGGACCCACAAATAGGAGATAGAAATGGTGAGCACCCAGGGCAGGAGCAGTGATCTCAAACAGGGGGAGTTCTCTGTCCTGGGTCACCTGGCCTGTGCTGTTGGGCTGGGAGTGCTAGAGTACACACCCTAGTGTGGCTGCAGTGGCATCTGCCATCACCCATGATGAGGGTGTGCTCCAACAGCTGGCCAGTCTGAAAGACAAGGCGAAGTACACACCTACATCCACAGGCCTACCTGGCCACCCTTGCATGACTAATGTCAGCAAGATCACAGGCCCTAGCCAGCTGCTAAGGAGCATTCTTACTGTGCTGCTAGTCTGGTGAGCATCTACTGAAACAAGCTCGAAATAGAGGAAAGCAGCAAACAGCCTGCCGCCTCTGTGAGGGTGAGGGTGTTCCCACACCACAGAGATGAGATTCAGCAGAAAGGTAAAAATGTGAGTCTTTTATTTTCAGTACCTTTTGTTAATCAGACAATCACATATCACTTAATAACAGGAATATATTGTAAGAATTGAGCTGTTAGGTGATTTTGTTACTGAGTGTTAATGGTTTGTGTCTAGATGTCCCCTCAAAGTCTCATGTGGTCATAGTTGTTTTTTTGTTTTGTTTTTAACAGTGGCTGGATCTAGAGTGTATGATTGATTCATAGTGAAATGCTGGGATTATGGTACTGGGATTAAGGGGGATTGCTGGTTCATTCTGTTGATTGGATTGGCACTGCCGTAATCCCAGTAAACTGAATACAGTATAAGGGACAGAAAAAAGCTTTTCTCACTCTCATTGATTTTGCTGTCTTCTGCCACCATTAACTGTTGCCCCTCTGCCATGTGCCAACCTGCCATAGAGCCAGCCGATGATGGTGTGAAACATGTACAAATTGTGAGTTAGATAGACCTTTCCTCATCTAAGTTTAGATGTTGAGTATTTCATCTAAGCAACAAGAAAAATGACTAAGATTCTGATGTGCTTGCACGCATCATACAGCACTTGTACACCCAGATGATGTAGCCTTCTGCATACCCAGGCTTTGTGGTCCAGCACATGGCTCTGAGGCTGTAAACCTGGAGGGGTATGCTGCTCTACTGAGTGCTGTATACACTTGTAGCACAATAATAAGTATTTGTGTATTGAAACATAGAAAAGGCACAATAAAAATAGTAGGCAATATGAATTGTTTAGCTCCACGAAAATCGATCACTATCATCTACATGGTCCATCATTAAATGTCATTATGAGGTGTTGGGACTGTCGATTCTGGGTACAATTTGGGTGAACCTTTAGCAAGTTAGGTGCATGATCATGTAACTATGTCTTTCAACTGGAGAAATATGTCACATAGTTTGTATGTCTCTATTCTTGAGTCACTTGATTATTCTATCTTAATGGACAATTGTGACTGTCTGGGGTGGTGTACCCAGTTGTAGGGAAGAATGGAGCCTGCTGTGTAGAGGCTTCCTTACCGGGGTTCCTAGAGTGTTGGATTCTGGGTCCAGGGGGAGGCTGCCAGGGCAGAACTGCCAGCTGTTGTTCCTCTGTGCAGCCACTACAGTCATAACAAAGCTAAAAATCCAAAGCATGGAGGTAGGAAACACCCAGAGCCTTCTCTGCAGGTAATTATTTTTGCTTTTCCACATGTGTGTAACCTTTTAGCATTGCTCCTAGCTTTTTCATTAATGTATGTAAAAATATTAAAAGCTCCTGTATATTGCATTAAAAACTATGTCAGCCACCCTGCTTTTTTCTATTTATTAAAACTTTTCAAGCAGTAAAAACATTTTACTTGTTAATGAGGGGAAGTGGGGAAGTTAATGACATAGAGCTCGGATCTTCCAAGATGTCTCCTCTTAACCATGCACAGCCAGCGCTTCCCACCGCATGTCGTTTAATTTCTGTGATAGGCTTCAGTAAGCAGATGCAAATAGATTTAATGATTTGCATCAGTAGATCATTCCTCAGTTTAATATCTTTTGATATTTTGGGTTCAGGACTCTTTCTTTGGGAGGTTAGCAGAGTTTCTAGAGATAAAATTATTAATATTAGTAATGTTACAGTATGTTCAAGTGAAGTGAGATAAATACATCATTTTCACAGCCAGACTTCTAAGTTACTGTTGTTCCTGTGCAGGGTAGGGTGACTGGCTAGTAAAGCAGACCTTCAGAAACTGCAGTCCTCCTTGTCATAGGTGCCTTCTGCCTTGGTGACATCCTAGCTGGTGCCTAAGGCCTTAATAATGAACTGTGGTGGTTATCTGCCTGCTAACCCAGGGGTGCAAATCTGCGGACTCACTGGGCATATGATACCCATTTGTAGAATAAGTTCATCATAGAAGTGATTTAAGCATACAGCTCAGTTTGGCAGACATTAATTGAGCTCTCCTGCTCAATTAGTTGGAGGTAGGCTGGGGTTAGAACCTACCCTCTAGAAACTTCATTAGGGGAGACAGAAATGTTAGCGAATCTTCCTGTAGGAGGCACAGCCAGAACAACAAATACAGTAAGTCCCTGACATACAGACCACTTCTCTTCAGGGAGAATGTGTTTGTAAACTGGGTTTGTTTGTGAGTCCAGCAAAGTTAATCTAATACACATTTGACATGAATATACAATGTAAATCCTTAGAAAACTAAAAACAAAAATACAATAAGTCTCCAAATGTCCTATACTACTATACACCAGCGCTTTGTTCATTAAACCCAACAGCACCTGACGGTGGCCAGCAGATGGGTCAGCTGCTTCCTGGGTTAGTTCTCATCTGTGAATGTTCCTAATGCAGGATACACTCTTATCTATGAAAGTTCAGAACTTGAATGCTGGTAAGTTGGGGACTGGCTGTACAGCTGTGCCATGGCATCCCTGGGTATCAGTTGTAGGATGTCCCTTGTGGATGCTTAAGTCCTTTATATAAAGCACTATAGTATTTGCATATAACCTGTGCACATTTTCACACACTAAATCATCTCCAGATGGCTTACAGTACCTAATATAATGAAATGCTGTCTGAATAACTATTATACTGTCTTAGGGAAAAAAAGATGAGGAAGATTTTCTGGTATTTTCAGTCCATGGTTGGTTGAATACACAGATACGGAATCCATGGGTGCAGAAGGCTCATTGTACACAACAGAATGAGTCAGCAGCTGAGGACATAGCTCTTGGGGAGGTGGCGGCAGGCAGAGGCCACCTCCATTCCTTCTCCCTGTCCCCGCCACCAGAAAAGCTAAACCCTGGGCGCTAGCTTTCCCACACTTGAAGCTGAGCAGTGTAGGCCTGCTGACTTGCTCCTAGGAAAGACTCTTTTTTCTAATTAAAAAAAGCAGTGAGAGGAAGAGGTGCCCATTCCTCCATTCTTTGGACACAATTATGTAAAGATGCAATTCTAGAACTGGGCTACTTTTGTGCCCATGAGGAGGATTGAGCTGGGGCTGAAAAGCATCTTGTTTCCTGTCAGATAGGTGCAAAGGTCTGGGCCACTGATGCCCTGCCGCTAACTGACCTTCCTGCAGATCCCTGTTGTGTGACCACGTGTTCCTCCTCATCACATCAGACACAGCTAGAGGCGGCGAGTGGTGACAGTAACATCACCTGTGCAGCTTATGTTTGTTTTAGTAAGTAAAGCAAATATACAACAAATGACTACTTATAATTCTTTTACCACAAGATAATCTTTTAATATAACTCCTTCTAGTTTTTAATCAATACATTTAAAATCAGTTTTGAATTCTACTTTTTAATAACTTTATATCACATTTTACTTATGTATTTCTTAAGGCATGACTTTTTAAAAATTTTAAACACTTATCTATCTATTTATTTATTTATTCATTTATTTGATATAGTATCCTACTACACAGCTTGGACTCATAGTGTTCCTCCCCAGCACAGAGATTACATGCATGCACCACCATGCCCAGTTTGGGTGGCTCGACACACCTGGGGTTCCTGGACCAGGACAGGATGCTGTGCCAGTGATCAAACCCAGGTCCTTGTGCTTGCCAGGCAGGTGTTTAGACTGCTTAGCCACCTCCCCAGCCCATGAGTTTGTAAAGATATATTTAAAGGCTTATTTTGCATGCTAGTTCCTTAACTTTAACTGTTTTCTACCTTTGTGAATAGTTTCTATGGTTCTTTTGCTGTTGCTGGGATATAAATAGTTTCTATGGTTCTTTTGCTGTTTGCTGTTGCAGTAAATATCCTTGATGGACTTTTTTTGTTTATCAGAAACTGTTTTCTTAGCATGCTTTTTCTAGCCCCTGCCTCTATCTTTTGTCCTAGATACACTTTCTGTACTGCCCTTCCAAAGTCAAATGTCACTTTACACTCAAAAGCATGAAGCATCATCTCTTTTTCCTAGCCTCCCATTTTTTCCCTGTCTGTTGAAGTCTGAGCACAGCCCAAGTGGCATTGTGCAGCCAATGGGACACTGTCACTGGGACTGTCTCTTCCGCCTTACACCAATACTTCTGCAAATCACTTCACTGCACTGTGAACCCCAGGTTCCCTACGTTTCTGGGCTCAGAACAGTATCTTCTACATAAGATTGTTTGAATTAATGTGCTCTGAGAATAATATCTACCTACAGTAAGCACTTCAAAATTATAGCTGTTGTTACGACTTCTCAGCTCGCTGCTGCATGCTCACATGGGTGCTGGGTGCTCCACCTGGACACCACCCTGCAGTATGCCCTGACACTGGAGGCTTATATATTTCATAGGTAGATCATCAGATGTCCTCCTCTTTCTTTTTTTTTTTTTTTTTTATTTTAGGGAAGAGTCTATGGGGTGTACAGGTTCTCACTACTAGATCGGACTCATAGTGATCCTCCTGTTTACAGCCTCCCAAGAGCTGGGATTACAGGCGTACACCAGCACGCCCAGTCTCAGTTGCCATTTCAGTGTGCCCCATGAGCAGGGATGGCACAGCAGGCCTGGAGAATTGAACCCCTGGCTGCTGTACCTGCTTGCAGGTGCTTTAATCTGCTGAGCTACTTGGCTGGCCCTAGATGTCCTCCTCTTTGGGAAGAAACATTTTGTGTACCAGGCTTACTCACTATGCTTGTGTGAAGGATGGTGTGAGTTCCCCTGGTGCTTGAGCTTACTCTATCCCATCCCAGCTCATGATGACCATCTCTGTTTGTCATGTTTCTGCTCTCCTAAGTTCCTGGAGGTCTGAAGCCTGTCTATCCTGCCTCTTACCACTACCTATGCTTAGGACCCACCTCAATGCCTTGCCTGGGAGTTTCTTATGAGATCTTCTAAAAGACAATAAATGTAAGGCTGGTGGATCTGAATATACGTGCTCATCATAAAGAATGACACAGCTATGGCTTTGAAAGTAGAAAATAGCATTAAATCCAAGAGTTTATTAAAGCCAAGCTGTGAGTCCAGAAAGGTCTTAACTTGATGTTTATGGCACTTGTTGGAATCTGTGAAGCAAAAAAGAACCTTTCTGGGATGACAGGAGCTGCATGGTAACTGCTGGGCCTTCTCAGAGCAAAAACATTCCCTTTCAGGGACTATTGAGGTACTCTGCTGTGAGACCTGCCTCCTCAGAAACAACACTCGACTGTTAAGATATGCCTGAGAATTTATGTCAAGTGAGTTGTGCTCCCTTCCTGTTCCTGTGTTGAAGTCCTAACACTTAGGACTTTAGCATATGATTATTTGAAGATAAGGTCTTTCAAAAAGGTGACTAAGCTGGTCCTTAAAACAATATGACTTGGACATAGACACACAGAGGAACAGCATGTCAAGACAACATGGCAAGATGAGTCCAGAAGAGAGGCCTCAAGAGAAATCAACCCTGACACCTTGGGTTCAGACCTCCATATCCACGATGGTTGTGCCCATGTACTATTTTGGGTACTACTGTTGCTGGTAAAGTCAGAATGAGCCTTAGGATACAAGGAATTATGGAGATATGTTTGAGGAGGCATCCAGTTTTCAACTAGACTAATTAGTAATACCAAACTGCCTTTGATTAAGCAATGTTCTGAATCATGTTCACTTTTTCTGATATGCAGCCATTTTCTTTCTAGGTTTTGTTTCCTTTTCTTTTCATTTTTCTTTGTTTTTTTCTCTCAATTTTTATTTTTTTATTAGTACATGATGATCGCCTTCTTTGTGGGGAGTTAGTACATAACATAATACATCCAAATTCTTTTTTTACCCTTTTATCTTCCTTGCCTTGTTCCTCTCTCCTTTTCTTGATTCCCTCCCCATTTGCAAAAGACCTCTTTCTATTTTCTATTATCTTTTTTATTTTGCTCTTTATTTATATATGCACCTGTACTTCATGGACATTTCTGTTCTGTCTATCATTATTTGGGGGCTTGCTGTTATGCAGGCTTTATGTCCTTCTTAATCTAATGTCCTTGAAATCAAGAGGTCTGTTATACAGAAATCCCTTAATCCTCAACTATCCTCACACAAGGATGGATTCCTAAATACCTTATCACCTTAGCTTTCTGTTGGAAAGCCTGCTATGTAAGTAAGCCTGTGGACATGGGCCCAGATAGACCCTCGGGTACAGAATGTGTCAGTACCTCTGCTCTTTTCCCCGTCGTGTCCCATCCCACAGTCTCCTGGAGCAAACTGTTGGGGTTTTCCTTTGCCACTTTCCCACCTTGTCCTAATGATTTGACACATCTTGAACCTTCTTGTCTGCTTGTGCTAGGACATGGGTCAAAATTTGATTCTATCTTTAGGATCTTTAACATGATACTTTAATGCTTATGTTGATGTGTTTCAGGAGAAATAGTAATTTACCATCAGTATCATTCTGTAACCTTGAGAAGTACAGAAAAATGTAATGAATGAGTTTAGTAAATGTTAATTAGGTAATTGGTGTTTCAAATGATTCAGATTATGCAGGAGTCTTTGAATTTTTACATAGGTGTTTGTTAAATGGTTTCATGATCATTCAGGACGTTAGTTTCAGGTTGTAAAATAAAATAGAACCCCATTAGAATTTTTCCAAATGGTAATAATGGCATAAAAGTCTCCTTAATTTGAATATTTGCTTTCAGCACGTTTTGTAAAGTGAATCATTCGATTTGGTGAGTGGGGTGACTGCCTTTGTACTCAGGTTATTAGAAGGATGGAACTGATTTATATTTATATTTTATTTTATTGAGAAACAAATAACAATGAGACGGTTTCAAAACTGATTAGTAGGACAGTTTCAACAATTAGTACATTGCATATTATTGTCTTTGTAGTGGCTATTCATAGTACAAGATGCAGATATGGTATCCTGTACAAACACTACTAGTATAAATCTTTCTATTCATTGAATTAAGAAAAAGTAGCTGTACATATATCCTAACTATTTTGTATATCCAGATACAAAATGGTCCTTCATTTGTATCCCCTTTTTTTGCTTATTTTATCAGAGATGGGTATCCCATTGCCATTTAAGTATTGTAGGTTTGTGAATTCAGCAAAATAATCCAATATAGTCCAGTAGTCCATAATAGTAATGGGTTATCTATAGGACTGGCAATGTCAGAAGTTGTTGATTTGAGCCTTTTATAGCTCATCCTATTAATATGGCTTTACTTTTTTAAACAGCATATATGGTACACTGCAAGTATATAGATAATGCTTATGGTGGTAGATTGGTGCTGTCAAGGCTCTGTGGTACAGAGGCACTGCCCTCATTCCTGCAGGTCTTCCTGACCCCCTCTGCGCATGCCCCAGGCATGGGAGTCAGCATGGGTACGTGTGGAGGCAGCAGGTATATTTTCAGGTCTTGAACTTTGTAATATTTTTAAAATCAAAAATCTATCATTGATTGATAAGTGACCAATATAGATGATAGCACCCTGGTTAACAGGCTGTGATGAAACTGAAGGTGGCCTTTTCTAGGAAATCCTTTTGAGTGCTGCCCGTTTGAGTAAGTGCAACAGTCCAAGGAGGCGCAAGCTTAATGGAAACGTGATGGAATGCAAATGGGAAGGCTTGTGGGTGTTTTTCTGTCATGAATTTGTTGTTTTCTTTGCAGAAGTGAGGAATATCAATATTTTATGGCCTTTCTCCAAGATGTGTGTGTCTGTGATGAGGTATACTGAGTGTGGCCCTGTCCTTGCTGGCTTCCTGCCATCGTGGTGTCCTGGGTCAGGCGCCTGGCGCAGAAGGGCCTTTGTTTACCCGAGTCAGCTAATTTCCCGTTCTCCGTTTTAAAATGGAAGTGATCGCTTTTCCTGTCTTTGACGCTCCTTTCTCAAGATTGGAAATCGCATTGCAGCTCTGTCAGTTATTGTGACAATCTTCTGTGACTTTTTCTGTTATCACTGCCCTGCGCAATACCCAAGGAGCAGCTCCAGTGTATCTCTGCTTGACATTGAGTCTTATGGTCCTAGTTTTTGTTCTTTTGAAAATGTAGTTGACTTGGGAGTTTTCACAGTGTGTCAGATCGTTTTCTCATCTCTCTTTTTCTTCCCACTTTCTCTTATTTTCCGTTTGGATCCTGGGCCTGTCATCTGCTGTGAGGGTACTGGGTAAGGAAATGTTTCACTCCTGTAATAATGGAGGCAGCCATTACCATATCCGACGTGTAGGATTCAGATAAGCAGTACAGTGTGTGGTCTTCCAAGGTGTGAGGAAATACCCCAGTTCTCCTAGAATATTTGCATCTCCTGGGTGCTCCTACATTAGAATGACGTATAGGCCGGTGTGTTAGCTTGTTTCTCCTTTGCTATTATCTTATTTACTTAAATGTTTAACCTTCCTTAGGTAATTATTAGCAGCAAAGGTGATTTGAATAAGACATGTTGGGTGAACTTAGACCACATCCTTATACCTGTATGCTATATTTCCTATAGTTATTCAGAATGATTTCTTTCAAATATTTAATAAGAATGAATAATTGAATGCACTGTAGCCTTCTTACCTTGCCCTGCAATCCCATAAGATCTTTGAAGCTAAAACTAGTTTGGGCCCTTAAGGGATTCATAGAAATTAGGTATGTCTGGGTATGGAAATGGCTGGTGTGGTGAAAAAATTGAGTCCTTAAGTAATTTGCTATTCCCAGTGATAATTAGAAGAAAGCCCTGTTCTAGCTCCCATTTCCCAACCAGTTTTTACTATTTTAGGGGTGATTTTTTGCAGTATTAGTAGCTGATCTTTTTTTTTTTTCCTTTCCATGTGATCCCACTGTAAGGTAAGTGGTTTTGGCGTATTGTGTTGCCTTGATGGGTTATTAAATTGTCACTCCTCAGAGATGAATGTGGGCTGCAGAGTATGTTGTGCCATATATCATCTTAGTCATCAGGAATGTTTCAGAAAAATGAGTAAGAGTAAATTCCTCTAAATTTATGATTGAAATTAGCAATTTTATTAAGTCCTTTTAAAAAACCTACAAACTTTTAAAGTCTTTTTAAAAATATACATCTTTGTTCTCAAAAAAAAGGTCTGTAGACTACCGTAATCTATCTTTTGAAAGGACCCAATTTTAGCACATACTTATGCCCCACAAGTAGACAAATGCAGGTGCTGTTCCTTGGACCGTCAGCATGGAAGGCTGATGTGCTCGAAGATTTACTGTGCATCACCTTACCATCATTCCCACAAGTATTAATTTTAACTCCACTAATAAGAAACTGAACAAAAGTGGAATTATGAGTTCAGTAGTGTTCTATGAAAGGTCAGTTGTTAAAAAGGCAAAGTCTGACATTCTGTGAAAAAGGTGCCTTCATTAATCATTCTGATAGGAGAGTGCAGGGTGTTCTTGACCAATACCAGTAAACCTTGCAAGGTAAAGTTTCAGGGCCCAGTGTGCAAGTTTTTATGTTAAAAATAAGAATTATTTAAATATCTGTTAAGATAATTCAAGGAATTTCTTTGCTTTTGGAATCCGAGGGTTTGCACGAAATATAGGAAATCTTAGGAACTGTGCATCCCTGTTTTGCAAAAGGATAACACACCTGTTTTCCAGGTGCATTATTGTGGGGACATCCTGCATGTAGCTGGCTGTCTCCTACCCAGCTGTCTTGAGGTGATGCTGGCTTTCCAAGGAGACAAGTAGGCATCCTCTGTTTTTTATCATCTGTAAAATATGGATAGCTTTCTCTTTAGTCTCTTTTGTACTCTATTAATGGCTAAATTGTTACGCATTTTGATGTTGCTCTGCAAATAAACCAGAACATACTCCCTATTGTTCTGTCTCTATGCATTAGAGTGTCAGAGCGCCTACTGTGTATGCAGAGCTTAGTCAGACTCTCGTGTTAAATTATCTGAGTATTTTATGTGCCCTGTCAATTCAGTGTTAAAGTTCAATACAAATATATAAATTATTTAGCAGTTAGCCAGTGACACATTCATCAGTTGAACATCTTTTATTGTGGCCTGTTGACAGATTATTTTCATTCAGCCATTAAAGCATATTGTTGAGGTGAAAGTCTGTTTCTGGATTTCCTTTGTCTTTGTGACTGCTTCTGAATTTCATTGAAAGCATTTAAATAGGAGATGAGCATAGAATTACCGAATCAGTGTTTCTTGGAAGCAGATGATTTCACATAGTTTCTCTAAGGCTGATTTCTGTAAAGAGTCTATTTCTTTTCTTACTCCATCCCATCAGCGGGGTTCTATCAGAAGGGCAGCTGTGGGAGTGTGTTCTGGTTCTTTTCCTCACACAGAGACAGAAGGGCTGTCCTGCAAACATCTGCCTCTGGTGCTGCCTGAGGTTCTGGACTCTCGCAGTGATTCTCCCACTAGCTGATCTCATGGCATCTAATTTTCCTAGAGTGTTATTGATTACTACGGAAGAGTGGTGCTGGCCAGGTTGTGTCATAATGAGAGGACTTTTGGTATTATTTCTGACATTGCTGACAATGCCTGAGGCCAGACAGGGTGCAGGTTGGGGAGAAGAGGGCATTGTGGCCACTGGCTATTCTTGCATCCCCGGCAGGGCTTCCTCTGCCTTCAACCCCAGTGAAGGGTCCCTTATATACTCCATTCTCTATTCCCAGCACTGCTCTAGTCACACTTCTTCAGGTGCAAAACTACAATGAAGTCAGAGGATTACCAAATGCTACACATTACCCTTCTAACAGTGTTATTAGTTTGATATTAAGATGGTATCTTGTCTGCTACCTGATGGCTGAAGTTATAATTATCTTTGAAGACATGGCGCCAACTCTCAAGGACAGAATTATGCACAGGGAGAGTTCTGTTTATTTTTACCAAGCTAAAGTTTATTGGAGTCTACAAATTGCATAAACTGCTATGTCTGCAATGTTATCATTCTCTTTCTTTATTGTCATAATTTTTGCTTAATGGCTGTTTGTGCTACATTGACCAGGTCCATGGGTTGCTTAACATAAATGATTACATTTGCTTATGATTAAAAACTTTCTGCATTGGAAATACAACACCCAGGACTTGTAAATGATTTGCTGTTACAGCTTTATACTTCATTAGCCACATTGTGGACTCCATGGAGTCGTTGTCTAAGAGTTAGGAACACTTGTAATGAGCTGTATAATATGGACCCTCCAACAAAATTTGAAACAATACCGCATCTTCTAGAAGCAGCTTAGCCCTCAGATAAGAGGCTGGCAGGCCATATCTGAGCAGCACTGGGCTGTAGTGAAGGCAGCTGTGTTCAGACATGGAATGGTGTGGGTGAATAAAGTACTTTATGACTGGAGCAAGACTTGTTGTAAAAAATTATATACCGTTCATGACCAAAATCCTTCAAAGCACTCTGTCACCATTCCCCTCTGAACCCTGTAGCTTAACTTTTAAGCATCTTGAGAGTCTCTTGATACACTTTTCTTTTTAAATTGCATGTAATGCTATTTGTTAGGGAATGTTGCTCAAGCCCAGTGTGCTTTATGCTGGCACCTCATCCACTCTGGCTTTCTCCCAGCATTTGATTTTCAATGACCTACCTGGTGATGTTGGCCTTCTGCACCCTGCTTATGATTATGTGGTTTACCGCCACAAGATAACTCCCAATCAGAAATACCCAGGATAATGACATTAAACGTGATAGACATTTTTGTGACAGATGTAAACTTCCAAATCTTTAAACCATTTGCATGGTGTAGCTCGAGTGGTGTTAATTTTTCTGACAGCAGTTGGAGGAGCTTGCTTTTCTCAGTACAGATAGAAGTAGACTCGCTCTGGCCAGGCAAAGGGGCAGTGCTGGGCCTGGCAACTAAGAAAGTTGTGCTAAATTTAAATCCATGCAGTATTTGGGGTTGAAGCTATACTTTGTGTAGAGTGAACCCTCATCTGTTGCTTCTGCACCTGCCTGAGTGCTCACCACATGTGATGTGTGGTGCAGGCACCTAAAGGCAGAGGTGAGCAGCAGCGGCGGCAGCAGCAGCAGCAGAGTGTAGTGAACCCAGTTCAAGCCCTCAGGAGATGGAGACCTCGGTGGTTTCTTGAGAGGGTGTGATGCTCCCTTGTCTGGGTTGTGCCCTTAATACCACTTTAGTCTCCTGCATTGACATTTCTTTGGGATTTTTATCTCATTTATATATTGAAAATTCTCCTTTACTACTCTAGGAGGTCAATCTTCAAATTATAAATTTTACCATATAAGTTAATTTAAAAAAAATTAAAAACTGGCTGTTAGAGTAGCACCCAGAATCCTTCTTTCCTGGTAGGCCTTACTTTCCTGCCCTGAAGCAAGGTCAGACAATGGAGGTGCTAGTGGAGAAGGAAGATTTCTCCCATTCATGAATTGCTAATGCTTGGAGTACTGCAGTACAATTAAATATACCTAACCTTAGAATTGCCCAGAACGTGACTGAGTCTGTGATTCACAGGCCTCTTCTGGTTCTTCCAGGGTCCCAGACTGATTGTTATGAGGATGAACTGTCCTTGTGCTGTTAGAAATGGGTAGTTTTAATAGTCAAAATGCCAGTCATGAGGAATTTCCCACTCTTTGTCTCCCTGCTGTATGTCCAGTGTAAGGTGCAATTTGGACCCTTTGTTCTTACTGTGCCTCTTGCTTTTTGTATTTGGAAATGGCCAGAAATAGTGAAAAGGCAGGTAGGGTAGTCTTAGGGCTTATCGCTATTATAGAGTGGACCCGTGGGTAAATACAGAAGAGGCCTTGCCATATTCAGAATGAGGAGAGCATTTGTCTCAATGGCCCTGTCTGCTGCATTCAGTGTTTCCAACAGGTCCCTTCCTAGGGCATTTCCTTACCTTCTCATTCTTCTTACTGTTCATCATGCCCACATTATCTGGGGGGCAGGTGGTTAGATCCTCTTCAATGGACATGCACCATCCTAGGGTAGACTTATGGCCGAGCTGAGCTTCCTGCATCACGTTGTATAGCCTAATCCCTATCTGTGGCTGCTGCCTTCAAGTCTCTTCCCCATCACAGTGCTGAGGACAGGCCTCATATTCAGGTTTGGATGCCTCTGAAGGCTGCCTCTTCTTTCCCTCAGCTGACTAGAACTTCCATAAAGAAAGGTAGGCCTTTTAAAGACAGCCTGTAATGCTTTGCACATTCTGGAGATGAACAAACATCTGGGAAGGCTGGTGTGGTCAGAAGTGACAAGAGGATTGGTTGGAGTGTGACTGAATGGACCCCTGGACCCTTGTATGTGAATTTCTATTGGGCCCAGTGCAAAACTAGAACTGTAGCAGGGCAACAGAATGATAGGGAGCTGTTGCACCAAGTGGTGTAATTTTCTCCTACATGTAGAATTTAAAGAATTATAGGTACCTTGTGCTACTGACAGGTAAAAGACAGTAAAAAAATAGTGAAAGACACAGTCTACCCTCTGAACTGATCTACAAGGCTATGAAAGCATCACTTTGAGTAATATGCAATAGATATTAGAAAAATGTAATATTGGTGTGTGGACCCCTCAGCCTCTTTGATGAGTGTTGTAATATATCTTGTTGAATGATGAATATACTACTGCATGTTTCAACTGCTCATGTCTTGTGGCTGAAAAAAATATATATGTATTCAAAATGAATGTAAAATATTGAAATTTAGAAGTTTTTAGGCCCAGCCATAATTTCTTATACCTTTGGATGTGGCAGACACATTGCTAATTATACAGTGCATAGGCATTGCACCTGTGTCAGGTGCCGCATGTAAAGTATGATATAAATTCTGAATCTGTGTACTTTTGCTATAGCCTTAAAGCATAGTGTGTGAAAATAAGCCCTGCAAGTCTCCGTCTCCTGGTGATATTACATTTCTAATGTAAAATCCTGAAATATTTAGATGATTGTTGTGGGCAGAGCATTGAAATTTCACCACCCAGAGGACTCTGAGCCCCCAGAGGGCCTAGTGTTTTTCCCTTAGATTTTGGTACCAGGTGTATTGAGTTTAAATTGACCTCAGCCACCGACTTTGGGTCCCTGATCAGTATCAAGCCACAGACAGGCTATGACCACAGATCTGAGTTCTAATGTAGCTTAGACTTCGCTGACCCTTTTTGGAGGCTATGGATCATTTCCCCCTTCGTGTATACAGTCGTTGTAGTGTGGCTTTTGTCATACCTCTGCTGGGCGTGGGCCCAAGACTCACAGAACTCAGTATGTAGTCAGACCAATAGTTGTGGTTCATTAAATCAGAAGAATACAAAGCCAGGTCAGGAAAGGGAAAAGGTAGTTGGGGCGAAGTGCAAGGAAAGCAGTTGTGAGCTTCTTGAATCTTCTCCCTGCATATACTTAATTCCTCCAGCAACCAGCAGCAGCAAAACATGCAGAGCATCGCTTCCCTTTAAGGGCTTGAGAGTCTCAATGTTCAGGGCTTTTAGTGGGGTTGGTCACATAAGCACCCTCTACATAGCATGCACCACAGTTCAGATCCCCAGGAGAAAAGCCAACGTCCAGCATGAAGCAGACAGCTGGTACAAGCATTGTAGGCTACTTTTGTCAGGGAATGGTAGGACCTCTCCTGAGACCAAGCCCCTGGGCAGCTCAGCCATGAGTCAGCCTTGTGAGTAGAACTTTCCAGGGATGGCAGTTTGAGGGACCATCTGTTGTCTGTCTTTTGTGTACCTCATGAAGAGATGGAATTTATTCATCTATCCTGCAGGCATGGCTGGAGGAGCTGGGTCATTGTGGGCATAGTCTGGAAGGGTCAGTCGCCCTCCATCCCATTGTCTCTCTTTGTTTTCCTGCTGCCATGTCTTGAGCTGCTTCTCATCTGCTCTGCCCTTCTGGCTTGCTGTTTTGCCTGCAGTCAGCTGACTGTGGACCAAAAATTCTACACACTATGAACAAAAATACATAAATCTTTACTCCTTTAAGTTGTGAATGTAAGGGGTTTTGTCTTAGCAATGAGAAGAGTGATTAAGATAGATAGAAGTTAACAGAAGTGAGATGGGATGCTGAACCTGGGCTTCAAAGGACTTTGTTGATTGTACTTTGTAGTCCTGATACTTTTGTATGAAGCCTGCGCCAGCCCCCTTGAGAATGAAAGGACAGGTGGAGAGAGAGGCTCAGCCAGTAGGCAGCCTCTACTGTGAGCATGTGAAAAGCACCATCTGGACATCCAGCCCTTACTGCATCTGAGGGTGACCTCAGTCATTCTCTCCTACGACTGTCTGTGACTCCTCTACTGATGCACACAAATTGGCGAGCTGTGAATTCCAAAAGTGCAAAGACCAGGCCCCTTTCTTCCTTGATAGCCCCAAATTCCTTATAGGATGGTGTGCATATATCAGGTGCTGCATTCTTATGTGTATATTAATGTGTCCTACTGCTGATTCCATATTCATGCTCAGTTTGAAACTATGAAAGGGTGATAGTAAGGTCACGACTGGGCTTTTTATGTAATTTATACCTTGGTATGTGGACCTTAGAGATTGCCATAGGTGTAGTGTACATAAGGCAGGAAAAACTCATTGTGTTTTAGAATTTCTAGTCTTGAGAAACACATTATTTAGTCTATAGATGGACAAATTAGGTGTTTGGGAAGTGGAGTTATTCTTCTAGCACATGGTACAGTTCTACATCGTGATGGGTTGAGGAGGGCCGGGCCTAGGTGCTGCATAGCAGGATTCAAATCACTTAATGTACAGCTCTCCATGTGACTCACAGATCTGTGCCTTCCTTCTCCACATACAAGATCAGAAGTGTAGCTATAGCCGCCCTGGTGTTACAAAGGTGAGGAAAAAAGTGGTGTGCACACAACTAAAATGCTAGTTTAATAACTAAACTGCTACAAGAATGTGAGGCATGGTTAGAAATGTTCTCAGTATAAAAAGGGAGTTCTTTAAAGATTTGGCAGTGTCTGGTTTTATTTCTGTTGCTCCATTTGGCTTCAATTTAAGCACTCCAGAAGTGACTTGATTCCTTCAAGGGAGTCTTCATCTCTGTGCTGAAGAACTATCAGGACTCTTGGGGTTGCGGGATTGTTACCTTGTCTAGTCTCGATGAAGGCTGACAGGTTCAGTGTAGTGGAACAGCCGCTGCTCTCTGAGAAGCCCAGGACTTCAGTTTTCTTCTGCTGGACTCCATGGCCTTCGAGGTTTGCAGAGGAGCCAGGAAGCACTGGCCTTCATGCAGACTCGTAGTTGGAGCGAGACTACGGCAGGAGTCTAGAGCAGCCTCGCCAAGTAGCCAGCGAGGAGGAATCAGTCAGTGCTGGTGATTAATGCCCAGGATGTGTCATTTCGCTCTCTGGCAGGCAATGTGTAACTGCTAACGCTGCTGAATTACTTTCACATCCTTAATATTTGTGTTTAGATTCCTTGCTCTGTAAGCATCACATGTTTGGATGTTTCAGTTGTAGATATGGGGAAAGGGACATCAGAACCTTCTTCACCCAGACCACATGCCTTGCTTTGTGCCTCAGCCCCCTCTGACCCACTGGGCACCACCCCTACTCAATCTGTGCATGTGTGCATGGCTGGCTACCTCTGACATGTGACCTCTAGCCTCCAGCTTTTATGACCACCTGGGAATATGGGTACCTACTTGAAGGGACATTGTCTGTCCTCAGACACAGGACTGCTTCGAGCCACCACCATGTGATGTCCTTATCACAGGCTCAGGTGAGCTGGCATCTCTGGGTGACCACTGATGCTATTGACTGAGATGAACATCTGCCAGAGAGCAGTGGGTAGCAAGCACCACCGAACGTTGAGGACCATGGGAGCTCCCCGAGAAAGAATAGTCTCCCCAAGAAAACTCATAACCAGGGGGAGGGTAGCCTAAGATTAGATTAAAAATTTTATCCCCTAGTTGAAAGGCAGGCAAGTGGCACCCTTATTCAAGGAAGGAAAAAAGAGAAAACAAAAAAAAAAACCTTCCTGGAGTCCAGACCCAGTATCTTAGTAGTAATAAAAGCTAGTACAGATTTACTGGTATAGGAGTTTTAACTGTAATACTGTGGAATGGTGGGTTATTTTGTGTTCAAGAGCTACATTTATCACAAAAATGATGATATACAAATCACTTCCATATCACAAAATGTTCTTGGTCAAAATTGGCTTGAGGCAAGTGATATCTTCGAGTAAACAGTATATGAAGACCATATCTTAAAATGATAGATCACCTAATTTTGTTCTGACAGAGGTTTTTGCCGCAACAAACATCTGTCATTGAAATACCAATTCAGAGATACGGAAGCCAAATTGTAGAGGTTTTCTCGGGTTTGTCACTCCTAACTTAAGAGTGCTACTGTTCCACGTTGTGTTTTTTATGTATTAGGTAGTATTGTACTTTAAGGCACATTAAAACAAAATAAACAATTTAGAGAAACATGCTTATGCTTTAAATGCAAACCAGCCATTTAAAAGCACAGAATTCTGCAATGAGCTGAGAAACACTGGTTACATTTATGTGTAGATACTACATTAGGCTCACTATAATTTTAGATTTTTGAACACAATTTAATATGAAAGGTAAAACTTGGCATTGTGGTCTCTGGGCTTCATGCAGTCACTTCAGGCTTTTTTTTTTTTTTTTTTTTTTTTTTTTTTTTTTTTTTTTTTTTTTTTTTTTTTTTTTTTAATCACTGATTATTTTGTCATTCTCAAGGTTTGAAGTGCTACTTTTGTGCCATGCTGACAGAAGAGTGGGTTTATCCTTCAGACAATAGTGATGCCATGGGCCTTCTGAGTCTCCTTTTTCCTGGCATTTTTCTTTGTCATGAGTCATCACTCAGGGATCCTACAGAGGGTCAAATATCTAGGGATTTGAGAAACTGGGAAGAAACAGACATTTGCAGAAAAGAGCAAAAAGCCTGCATTGTGCTGCGCACCTCCTGAAAAAGAGAATTGACCTTGGTCCAAAATGTGCTTAATTATGTGATAAAGAACAACAGAATTTCAGAGAAGCATGGGAAGTATTGTGGAAATTTGCCCTCAGTCACCAAAATTTGAGACTGTTAAAAAAAAAAAGTCTCTTAAAGTCCGAAGCCACCTTGGAACCTCTGGGAAGTGAGCAGCTGCTCTCTGTAGCTCTCTGGGTGAGGAGAGGGCCTGGATGTCTGTGGCAGCACAACAGCAGGACTCCCCTTCTTGCCCCTGTCCTCAGCCCTGACACCCTAGGGCTGTAGCAACTCTGACCCATTCCTCTCCTTCTCACTTTGTGAACCAAAGCAGATTCTCGGGATCTAGGTTTTTAAAACCTGATGTCTATTTTTTGCAATATGAAATAGGAGTGACACTTTATAGGTCACTTTTTGCATTAGCCTCATGTTGCACTAGGATGTTGTGACTCGGGTCTTGGTTGTATCTCCTTGCCACTCATCTCTCCATAGGGCTAGACATGATGAGCTTTGCATCAGACTACTGGGCCAAAGCTCCGTCCTAGGCACTTGTTGGTGCCAGCAAATTATGTCCAGCTAGCTATCTTCTTTGAGCTGTAGTTTCATAGTCTACCAAAATAGGATCCTTATGCCTGCTCCACACTTTTAAATATGATGATAGATGGAAACATGTAGCCCATACATGCCTGAAGTGAATCTCCTGATGTCATTGTTATGGTGGTCCTGACGGTGGGGTACCATTGATGGTTGTGGTAGTGATAGCAATAACGATTGTTATCATTCTCTTTGGTGTTAACCTGTGGGTGACACAGAATGAATTCAGCACTGGTTTTTCCCTCAGGATTAACTGACCTTCTTAAAGGTTTACATGACAATAGTTAATTTAGCCAGGCTGCTGGTTTTCCAGAGAGATTACCAAATCAGGGCTCATGTATCTAACACTTTAGGGCTCACTGTTGCCTTTTGAGCCAGGAGTGCTTTGATGATCCTAGCAGTCCTTTGCTATGAATTGCCTCCTGCATTGGACAGAGAGTTATAGGGCGACTCTTCTGTCACTTGAGTCTTCACCATGAGAAAGCCATTATTCTGTGTCTAAAGCCAGCAACTATTGTGTGTATATATACATTAATGAAACACTCCTTTGATTCTAGGACTTTGTATATCAGAGGAAGAGACAGGAGGCACTGAAAATTGAGAAATGTTTTTAGTTTGAGATGAGGAATTCTTGGTGTTTCTTTACATGGACCACATGATACTTTGTCAACTTGGTCAACAAGGACACAAATGTCCTTGTAGGTTCGATTAGGTTGGAGGGGTGTGGTCAAGTTATATCACATTTTGTTTTCAAAGATAGTAAAACATTCATGCAAACATTTTTCTTCACTTTGATTTTATCAGGCAATTTCAATTCCTTATTACTTAAAGCACAGTTCGCTCTCGGTAACTGAGTCTGGCATCTAGAGCTTATATTAGAACATGTCATCTTTCACTGAAAGGGGACATTTCTTGCCTCTACCAGTTATTTTTATGCCCCAGAGCCACACAGTGCTCTCAGTACTCCCATGTTACAGGGGGCCCATAAATGCTTACTTGAATCTTATCCAGTGTTCCATTATGGTTGTTAATTAATTATTAGAGTAGGATCCAACTAGTCTAAAAATCAAAGTTTTAATCAAAGGTGTTGGTATATAAGGAAATTATTTTTCCTTATATTATAAAGTATGATTTTTATAAATAAAATCTATGAATGCTACTGTCATGCTTTCACACACCTATTACTTCAGTGAACCCAGGCAGGGCGATTTAGTTAGTGAGACCTTGTCTGAAGAAATATAAAAGGCTCATGATATAGTTCAGTATAAAGGCCTGGAGTCTAATCCCTAGTACAAAACTCTGTGAATCCCTGTTGCTTTAGTTGGTGTGGTGGTTTTTCACATCATCTACCTGTGGGTCTAGCTCAGTGCCCAGTGTCTGATGACAGCTACCCAGCCTCCCTGCTGGAAGATGACCAGCATGGGCTTGAGAGTCTGCACACCCCCTATCTCTGGCCATAGTCAGTGCCCATTCAGGGCACACCACATGCTGAGGTCTTGGGACAGAGGTAGGGACAGACTTTGCTGCTGTGAAGTCTCTTTTCAAAACAGGTTATTTTGTGAAATATTGAAGTGAACTTACCAAAACTGGTGAAGCTGATGAAGTGAAATAAAAATACTGCAGTGAAAATTATTTTAGTGCAACATAATGAGTTCTGTTTTTCATATCTGGCAGATATTACCCACTAAATTTAATCTGCAATGCTGAGAATTATGCCATTTTTTATGATTTGTTTAATTTTGACTGAAAAAAATTGACTATTCATCGATTCTTGACCTGCGATATTGAGGAAAAAATTTAGTTAATAAGAATTTTCATGAGGTGTAAATTTAAATGTATGAGGATTCTGCCTATCCTGTAGTACTATAGACATTAATTTAAAAATCCTATAAGAGCCTGAGGGCCGGGGAGTCTGAGGAACAGACAGTGGAAGCAGTGCTGACTGTTAACTGGTAGGCAAGGTCTGCTGAGGTAATTCAGGGTTATTTTTGTGTCTTTTCTGTGTATTTGGTTATATTTGGCTGAGCATAATTAAAATTTCCTAATTTTTTAAAAGCTTAAAAATAATCCCTGTGCCAGCAAAATGGTATCAGTACTGTACACTTAAGAGTAATAAGTCAAACAGGTACCAGGGCCTGTTTGTGTGTGCAGCATTCCCTGCAGAAAGTTTCTTCCCAGTTTCTGTGCCTCCTTTTCAAAGAAGGCTTTGCAGAATTCATGAAAAATGAAGGATCATAATAAGGAAGTTGGAGAGTGCGAGTGAATGACATATTCCTTACACACCTCAACTGTCAACATTTCTAATCAAATCACCCAGCCTTCTTACTTCTTAAATGATACAGGCAATATTTCCTGTAATAAACACCCCTAAGTCTAATGAGAGGCCCTAAGGCAACTTCAAATGTATGAATTCATTATAATTGAACAACATAATCTGCAGGGCAAAGATGCCTGCTACCCAGTCTCCCAACTTCACAGGGCTTGGGTGTTTTATGAAAAATGTTATACATTTTGTTTACAACGTATTGCTGCTGTTTGAAGTATTGTATGTTCCTGTAGTACATAAGATGGGGCCGCATAATGGAGGAAAAATCAAGCAGGCAATCTTTCATTTTGTTCTTGTATGAAAAATTCAAAAGACTGAAAACTCACCCAGAGAAATTTTGCAAGCATATTATTTTCCAATGTTTCGATCAATTTGTCTGTCAACCATGCTGAGAGGTGGAAGGGGCCAGCAAAAGCAATTTAGCTTGTGAGGTCCAAAATAGAAATGTTTTAGGGAACCTTGTCACATGTTATTTCTTTATATTAGAACCACTGTGTGTTTTATTTGCTGGTCATATTATGAAGAGAAATTGATATCAATCATCTAAGTAAGCTATGAATACCTGATATAAATATTACTTTTATATGCATGCATCAGAACAAAATATAAATTAACCTCTTAATGCATCCAAGAACCTTCATTGTGACAACAGGCCTCTTGTTCTGGATTTTTCCATTTAACAATTCATGGTATATTTTAATTGATTGTACCCAAGTGACACTCCTTAGAAACATCTTGCATTTTAACATTACTGACCCTGCCAGGGTTTTAATTAAGCTGTAATCTTCCTACACTCAGTACATCTGGGATTGATAAACACATCCAAACCATGCTCACAATACAAGGGCTGCCTTTTAAGTTTCTTTTTTAATTGGTGCAGATATGAAAGTTTTAAATAAAGGATATTGACTTAACTTCTGGTTAAATTTTTAGTTAAGATTTGCTATGATCCAGCTATGTTAGAAGTGGATGATTCTAAGATAAATGTAGTTTCTTGTCCTAGAAAACCTATATTCTATGATTATTCCCTATAGCTGAATACTTTTCTTCAAGTAGCACTTAAGGTTATTTTTCCAGGAAAGATATGTTTTAGAGAACTTGCTTTAAATCAGTTGGCTTACAGAGCACCCCAAATTAATTTTAATGAGTTATATCAACTAGTGTTCTCTCCCCACAGCAGCCTTACTTAGACGTACTGGATACACTATCTAGGCAGGTGGCTTCTGTGCTTATGACCTCTGTAAGCGTTCTTATGACCTGCTTCTCCTCTGTAAGAGTGCCATGTTTGTCCAGTTCTTTACACTTTAGAATACAGTACAGTACTGGAGCATGTTCAAAACCCAGTGTAGGCCTCCGGATCCTGAATAGACCCAGAGCACAGGCCCATCGTGTGAGTGACTGCCTGGGCCATCAGATCCTGAAGCAACCCAGAGTGTAGGCCCAGTGTGGAACCCTTCAGCAGAACTCCCTGCAAAGAGGCTAGAGGCAAGACCCACCCAGCTGATTCAGGAGCAGAACATCTTGCCAGTGTGACACAAAGGGTTTACCTGCAAGGCTGCAGCAGGAAGAAGTGGAGCACAGCAGCCATACTCAAGCCACTGTTATGCCTATGATGTTTGCACTAATAGTGTGGGTAAACTGAACTGCATATGTTGCAGGGTAATAATAAACTTCTCTTCCGGAGGATTAACAACCTAAGTTTGCAGATCAAAAATTTGAGAAATAGAAAGGCTGCAAGGTCAGCCAACATTTTGGCCCTAGCCTTTCAAGGTCAGTGAAGACTCCTCCCATCTGGAGGAGTCTGCACTTCATAGATCTAGACCTGATGCTAAGGTAATAACTCTGTCTAACTGTACACCAAAGGTCAAAAATCAGTGGTAAATAACATGACAAAGAGAAGGAACAAAAAGCAGTCTCAGGCCCAAGTCCACCCAATACAAATGCAGAAGACACTAGCATAGAGGAAATTTGAAATCTCTGAAATAATAGCATTGGAAGTAAAGAAACAACTGCAAAAAGGTATAGAAGAAATAAGATCAGAAATAACTTCCAAAGTAAAAAATATAGCAATAACTAATCAAAGAAGTACTAAGTGCATCTAAAGAATACACTGATAAAAAAAAAATAGAGCACAATATAGAAATGATGGAACCCTTGAATAAGCAATATAGGAAAAAAATAGAATGTATGAAACAGATCTAAAGTGATGTACAGGAAATTAAAACTTCAGTCACAAGCTGGCAAATCGTTTGACTGTTATGCCTATGATGTTTATACTAATAGTGTGGGTAAACTGAACTGCATATGTTGCAGGGTAATAATAAACTTCTCTTCTGGAGGATTAACAACCTAAGTTTGCAGATCAAAAATTTGACAAATAGAAAGGCTGCAAGGTCAGCCAACATTTTGGCCCTAGCCTTTCAAGGTCAGTGAAGACTCAGGATATAGGAGAACCTGTACTATAACATCATGTAACTCAGTAGTGCACCAAATTTTCTGATCAAGGAGATTATGGGGCCACAGAAGAATGCGATTGGTGATGTATAGTGTGTCTAAGGAGAGTCACATGGAGAGAAAATTTTCTCTCAGGCTTCCACAGAGAGCAAATTGGTCAAGCAATGGTCATGACTCATTCACAAGGCTAACACTGACAAGGGATCCACAAAGAGCAGTACAGGGTTATTGGATAAACCCTGAGGGTGCCTGACTGACCTTATCTGATACAAAAGTTACATTTTTGTTATATAAGTCTTGCTTTAACTCCGCCTTAACCATTCAGCAGAAAAGTAAAAATGGAGGTATATAAAGTTATATTAATATACTGAGCTGTTAAGGGCTCAAGTCAACAACTTCTGTGGATAACCCGCTTCTGTTGTGGACTGCTGATCTGTGTTGGATAGTTTTATTTAAAAAATATATATTTTTAAATAAATATATATAATTTATATACATATATATATACATATATATATATATAAAATTAGCCAGCCATGTTTTGAAAATCTGTAACATATATATCATTGTATGCATTGTATGTCACCCTGTTTATGTCATTTGTTCTCTTTGTCTTAGCTTCTTTTTTTCACTCAAGTTAAAATACAGATTAAATAAATTTAAAAAAAAAAAGTGAAAATAGACTTTCTGACCTTAAAGACACCATTGCAGCTAGTGAAAAGTTAAGCAGAGATCTCTTAAAAACAACTAGGATGCAGGAAAAAATTATTCAACACCTGCAAGACAATGCAAAGATGAACAGTGTGAGACTAGTAGGCATCAATGAGAAAGGAAGAAGTCAATGCAAATGATATAAAAAGTATATGGGCAGAAGTAATGGCAGAAAACATCCCAAATATGGGGCAACAATTTGACATTCCGGTAACCGAAGCATATAGAACTCCAAATAACATCAACCCAATTAAAACCACTCCCAGACATATAATAATCAAGATCCCAGAAATTCAGCACAGGAATAGTATATTAAAAGCCACTAAAGAAAAGAAATAGATCACATTTAAAGGAAACCCCATCAGAATAATGGCAGATTTCTCTTCACAAACCATCAAGGCAAGAGCAGCATGAAGCAAAGTACTTCAAATCTTGCAAGAAAACAAATTCCAACCCAGACAGATATATCCTGCAGAACTCCCTTTCAAGTATAATGGAGAAATAAAATATTTCCATGACAAAGATCAACTAAAGAATTTCATGATGACAAAGCCAAGCCTACAGAGACTACTATATGATGTTCTAGAGAGGGAGCAAAATGACCACAACCCCATAAATGAGAATGGAAAGAACCCACCAAATAGGGCAAACACAGGAGAATAAAAGGTATACAATAGTAGTCTTCCAGTTATTCTTTTGTATACAACAGCAAAATATTTCCATCAACACACTCTACAGATGGACTTCTCTTGCACCCTAAGGGTCAAGATTCCATTTGAGACTACAGGGTGGATTTCAAGGAACTAGCTGTAGCTCAGTCCCACAAATGACATCTGGCCACCAGTAAGTGTCATGATCATTATCCATGTCCACAACACACTGGAACTTTGTGTAATATCCTATCCCCAAACTGTCAGAAGTGATGGTCATTTATTTGTCATTCCAGCATTTATGTTTTATTCTTAGTATTTCCTTACTATCATGAAAACTTTTTAGTTCCATTGTTTTGAAACATTTAATTTTAAGTAGTGTTTAACTTTCTAAATATTGCTTAATCTTAATTTTTGTTTTAATATTTATACTATATCTTTGAATTACAATTTATCTAAATGACATCATATTTTATCTTCTCCTAGTATTAGAAACTTTAAAAAGTATATTTCCATTTTCTGTTGACTTTATATTATTTCTTCCTTGTCCTTTATACACACACACACACACACACACACACATATATGTGAAAAGAAAAATACGTGTATAACCCGATATAAGATAGGTACTGTTTCATAGAAATCTTCAATGACCTTTCAAATAAGGGTTCATCTAATATACTTTATATAGTCCTGCATAACTATCACTTTGAGAGCTCTTTATTGTTCATTCAGGAGCATACTGCAATTTCTCATGCCTTTTGAATTATGCTCTTTGTTATTTTGTATATGCTATGTCTGGAGGTATTAAAATATTTCAAGTTTGTATAACTAGAAAATATTTTACTTTTAGTTTTCAAAGGTATGTTTGCCAAGTACAAAATTCAAAGAGGATAGATCTTTTTTTTTCTTTCAGTCCTTTAATTAGTCTAGTTTCTTAACACATTTGGTCCTTTTTTTTTTTTCTTTCTAATGTGGAATAAGATGCTATTTAATTTTGTACTTCCATAGCTAATATTTTTATGTATATGCTTTAACCATTTTTTTTCTTTATAATAAGTTTTGGACAATTTCATTTTTGTGTATCTTGGTACGATTTTATTTAAATTTCTTGTGCAAAATGTTCATTTTTCTTGTAAATGTGGTATTATAAGTTGAACTAAATTCAGAAATTTTAAATCTTTAAATATTTACTGCCTGTTCCTTTCTACTTTGAGAATTCTAATTATATGAATATATAAAAAAAGGAGAAGTTAATGCTTACAATTTTTGTTTTTACTCTGATTTTTTTCCTATCTTGAATTTCTTACAACTTCTTAGTTTTCTTTTTTTTTTAAACAAAGCTTATACATTTATATCAGGTAATCTCAAAAACTAATTTGCACATAGCATCATATAATACAGCAACCATTGTTGGATTCCTATTTGTTTAATGAAATCTTGTATCACGTATAGTGCTATTTTTATCTATCACTATTTTGTATTCTTTAAAAATAACAATAAAAAGTAGAAAAAAAACTCATTGTAATGTTGATGAATGAGAATAAACTGTGAGAGATTAAATCAGAAAACTTTCAGTTCATGTAGATAGTAATATTAAATTGTGTTTATGAAAAAATATATTGAAACCCAAATCACATGCAATTGTGACATTTATATGGGCCAGAGATAATCATCTAATGGTTGTTTTATAGCATGACTGAGATAGCTATTTTTCCCATTGGATGCCTAGTAATTTATTATTTATTAATATATATATAATATTATATATATTAATACATATATAATATTATATATATACCAAAATGTTCTTGCATTTATATTAGCAAGGTCCTATTAATATGCATTTAGGGTCTTATTAGGTTTTTTTATTAGTCTTTTGTTGTTTGGAGCTATTTTAATGAAAGTAAATTATGCACATCTTTGTGTACTTGTGTAAGTCTATGTAGAATAAATTGTGAGAAGTAAAATTTATTTATTTATTTATTTTACTTTTGTTTTATTGAAGTACAAATATCAATGAGACAATTTTAAGATACCTTGACAAGATGGATTTCATAAATTAATACATTGCAAACTTTTCATAATGTTTTAGTATCATAAAAGGTGTATACATGATATTACACTTACAGACATTAATACCATATGTCTCTTATCAGTAAATTAAGAGACCGTAGCTGTTTGCATATCTTATTTTTTATACCTGAATTACATCAAAGATTCGATAATTAATACTTTCTACCTTGTTATTTTCCTAGCAGTTGTACATAGTACTAGAAGCCGACATAATATCCTGTCCAACCACCGTTAGTGCAAATCTTGCCCCTCATAGAATTATGTAGAAGCACAGCGTTATCTATCCCAACTGTACTGTCTATACACACACATCATGATTCTTTCATTCTATACCCCTTCCTTGCTCTACACCTGTCAGAGATGGCACTCCATTGTCATTCAACGAACTTAGGTGCTTGAACTCGACAACACAATCCAACACAGTCCAGCATTCCACAACAATAGTGAGTTATCCGAAGATGTTGTCAACCATAGCCATTTACAGCTCAACTTAATATTATGGCCCCGTGATGTATACTTTATTTTTATACTTTTCTGCTGGATGGTTAAGACCTAGATAGAGCAAGACATATACCAATACATGTACTTTATATTTCTTATGAGGTCAGTGAAGTCCCCTCAGGGTTTTTCTTATAGTCCTGTACCTTATTCTGTAGATCCTTTGTCTGTGGAGAAGTAAAATTTGAAACTGAGAACATTACAAATTATGTTCTTAATTTAATTTTTTTGTACTGTAGCTGAGTAAGTTTGAATGCCTTTCTCTAGGCTTGTGCCTTGGTAAAATCCTTATTTTCCTATTGAATTTTGCTTATCGATTTATGAGAATGTTTCGCATAGTATAGAAAGTGATAAATTCTGTCTTTAGTGTGTCTATGGAATATTTTTCACAGAATTTTTTTATACAGACAATTTTTTAAACTTAAAATTTTGGAATAATTTTAAATGTTGCAGAAGAGTTAGAGAGTCTATGGCCGTACTACCCTAAAGGCACCTGATCTCCTCAGAAGAGTTACGAAATTTCTATTCCCCTCACCTACTTTGCTCAAATGTTAATGGCTTGTAAACCTGCAGTGACTTTATCAAAATTGAGACATTGTCACTGTTGCAACTTTTCTGAAGTCTTTTGATCCCTTGGCTTCTAATTGCTATCCAAGCCTAAAAAATGGTCTTTTTATCTTCATTTTTGGTTGTTGATGATGTTCTCAAGCATCATGCTTTTTTTATTAATCATGTTTTGGTTTTAGTTTTCACATTTTTAGTTTTGACTTATTTGGAGTGTGATACAACTTATCTTCATTTTGACCCAAACACCAAATCAAATTTTAAGTCTTTTTTGACTTAGTGAACTTCTTATTTATATACTCACAAGGAAAGTAAAAAAAACTACCTGTTGATGTTTTTGAAATTTATTATCAAATCTATTACCATATTAATTCTTCTATGATATCTACCATACAAATAGATTCCAAAAGAGCTTAACATCAAAGTTAATATTTATCATAAAATTTCTTCTAAGATCATTGGATGAGAATATTTTTCTCAAATTCTTAAGTAATCATTCTTATAAAATTTTGGTAATTGGTTTTTATATCATTGACTGTAAGTCATTTTGAAAATCCTTGAAAGACTAGTCCAGGCCAATACTTAATTTTGTATTAGTCTTACAGAGGGCAAAATATCTGTGACCCCACACCAAACAAAGTAACTTCTGAAGTTTAGGGATTGATAACTGATGATCTATCACAGCAGATATTATACCTGTTCAACTGTTATTTTTCTTTTTTTCCCCCTGGTACCAGGGACTGAACTCAGGACCTTTGAGCTTGTCAGGCAAGCACTTGTTCTACTAAGCTATCTCCCTGACCCTCAACTATTATCTTTCTTTTTTTTTTTTTTTTTGTCTTTTTGAGACAGGGTCTCACTATGCAGTTCGGGCTGGCCTTAAACTCACTTTGTAGCTCAGGCTGGTCTCGAACTCACAACAATCCTCCTGCCTCAGCCTCCCGAGTGCTGAGATTATAGGCATGCGCCACCACGCCCGGCTTAACTATTATCTTTCTTTTGATGAGTTTTCAGCAAATAATTCTGAGGCTATACCTGTAGCTTCTTGACCTTTTTTGGAAGAAAATTGCTTTGAAAGACCTTTTAAGAAAAAGGTAAGCAGTTATATATTTATTTGTACCATGTGGAATCACACATATGTTCTTTTCAGAAAACATCTTCGGGCTGAAGCTCACTTCTAGGCTTGGCTGATCTGTTCTTGATTTTATTTATTTTTTATTTTTTGCTTGTTATATTGCATATTATTGCCTTTAAATTAAATGTTCAAATTACCAGATATAAGCATGCAAAATTTGTTTAAAATTGTAAGAAATTAGAAAGAAGAGAGAAAAAATTGAAGTATTATGTTCTAACTGCTCCTTTTACTGGACCAGCAGAAATCAGCAGTACCGTCATCCAAGCTGCCCTGTGTACATATGAATATATTTCTTTTTCCCTTCCTTCATTCTTTCTTTTCTCCTTTCCCTTATCCCAGTTGTTCATCCCCTTTGAAAAGTTTCTTCTCTTTTCTTTTTTCATAATAACTTTATTGAGAAATAAGTAACAGTGAGACAACTTCAAAACCGATTTGTAGGACAGTTTCAATAATTAATACATTGTATATTGTTGTCATAGTGGTTATTCACTGTACAAAATGCAGACATGATATCCTGTCCACAAACATATTAGAACAAATCTTTCTATTCATTGAATTAAGAGAAAGTAGCTGTGCATCTATCCTACCTATTTTGAATATATAGATTAAAAAATGGTCATTCATTTATATCCCCCTTTTTTGTTTAGTTTTGTCAGAGAAGAGTATTCCATTGTCATTTAAATATTGTAGGAATGTGAATTCAGCAAAATATTTCAATATAGTTCAGTAGTCCATAATAGTAGTGGGTTTTCCATAGAACTGGCAATGTCAGAATTCGTTGACTTGAGCCTTTTACAGCTCAGCATATTAATATGGCTTTACTTATTATACTTCATTTTTATACTTTTCTGCTGGATGGTTAAGACCAAGATAAAGTAAGACTTATATAACAAGAAATGCAACTTTTGTATCCGATAAGGTCAGTCAAATCCCCTCAGAATTTATCCTGAAACCCTGTACCACAGTTTGTAGATTCTTTGTCAGTGTCAGTTATGTGGATGAATCATGGCCATTGCTTGACCAATTTGCTCTCTGTGAAAGCCTCAGAGTGTTCTTAGTTTTTAAAGTTCATTCTAAAGTATAATAAACTTACTATATTGACACTTTCACACTAGAGAGCTTTTTGCTAACATACTGTACACAATTTGGAGTAAAGAGGCATTTAAATGTACTCCGTAGTAATTCTTTCTAAGCAGATCTGAGCTTGGATTTTGACTCTTCCACTTTGGATGTGTAACCAGAAGCAGGTGGTCTTATATGTCTGACCTCAACTTCAGTCTACCCAGTGGGTCACACCACCATCTCATGGGGTTCACAGAGCCTGTCTCTGTGATGGGTGCTCAGTCCACGATGGTAATCGGGGTTAGATGCTTAAGCCCTTGTTTGTGAACACATTTCTTGTGCATACTTGTAGGCCTCTGTGGCACAGCCTGTTTTTCCTATTAAGCTTCCCACTTTAAAAGTTTAAAAGTTTTCCACCTTCTTAGTTACTTCAAAACTTATTTTTCCTCTTGCTTTTCTCAGATGTCGTAACTTTGAAACTCATTTTCAACAGATAACTGATACATGCTTGTGCAGGCTGTGGCACCTTCTGATATCCCAGAGGTGAAAAGCACCAGGTTATGGGTCCCGTTTGCCATGTGACCTCAGACACATCACTGGTAGGCAAAGTTGACCTGTGTAGGAGTGAATTTAGAAGCTTCCTTTCACATGGTAAGAATTTGTATAAATGCAATTAGCATTAAAAAACAGTGACTTTTTTTTCTGTCTTATCCCAGGTATGCTGAAACTTCCTGGGATTTCTGTTTCTTTGACTTTCAGAGGAGGAGGATTTCAACATTGTACTAGTAATTTTCTACTATGAATTAAAACAGATGAAAATGAGCTAAATAGTTTCCAAAATAGGGGGCAAAAGAAAAATAACTATTGTTTCTGACTCCTAATTAAATAACTATAATGAAATTCAAAAGTGGAATTAGACAGACTGCTGTGGAAACAGACCACTCCCTGCCTGTCAGCTGCTCTTTCTACACAGTCTCGTAGTTGTGTAGCCACGTGGTGTTCACTTGTGCCCAGGCCAGACCTCAGGGGTCCTGTGGATTTGGAGAACACCATGTGGCATGGCCAAGCCCAAAACATTGTAGTTCCCCACCAGCCCACTTTCTTTTGGACCAGAGCAGTGTCTAAATGCTGTCTCTAGGTAGGCTTCCAACACCTGAATAGTTTTCCTTGGCTTTGTACTTACATGTGCTTCTCTCATGTTTGTTTAAGTCAGGATCTTGCTGTGTAGTTCAGGTTAGCCTTGAACACACTGTGTAGCCCAGGCTGGCCCAAACTTGGAGCAACCCTCCTGCTTCAGCTTCCTGGGGGCTGAGATGACAGTCATGGTGCACCACCATGACTGGCTGTATCTCTCATGTCTGAAGGACCTTATGGCATTATGATATATAGAAAGACATCTTTGTTAAAACATGCCTTGTTCTTAGGCACAGTATTATTTTAATTCACTATCCATGATTTAAAAGGAGTGGAGCAGAGGGTTTCAGCCATTAATTTGGACTTTCTTTGTCAACTTAATGTGCTCTGCTGACAAAGCCCCCACATATGGCTCGTACTTCACCTTCACCTGTGGAGTAGATGGCACACAAGCTGATATCACAGATATCAGCTCACAATCTAACCCTTATTTTGGTAAAGTTTCCATTTTCTATAAGAGAGAAATAATACTACCTTCACAGGGTTACTCTTAGAAGTAAGAGACAATAGGTGGACTGTCCACAGCACTGTACCTGCTCCTGAGGAGGGCGCCTCTGCACCCAGGGCTCTCCAAGGTGCTATAGTGCTGAGAGGACTGTAATGGAAAAAGTCAAGCATGCATGTTGCAGGGCCTTTACGTTCTCCTGAAGTCCATAACCCTGCCACTTATGAAGTTTCCAGGCTTCAAGCAGTTTCAGTAGTCCAAGAGACAGCTGTGACCTTTGAAGAGAAGGTGAAAAAGATCTGTCCATCGGAATCAGAGAACTTTAAAAGTCAGGAAGAAGGAAACAGCTTTCACAAAGACATAAGCTTTTTGCTAAGAACTATAAGTCTTCCCAGAATGTGTAGGTAGATCCAGAATGCTGTATCAAGGTGGATATCACATTTAACCCTTGCTTCCAAAGGGCAGGGGAGTCTGTAGATGGGACTGAGGAGGAGTCATTGTCCAGGCCTGCTCTGTGTCGCCAGCAGCTGTTGAGTCCATCACCCTGCTGCCAGCCTCCAATATTTAATCTTGACAGGCAGATCCATAGTGGGCAGTACATGCCAAATTCTGTTCAAGATCACTCTGATTGATTTCAGGGGAAAGGAAGATGGAGAGTGGATGCATCCATGTCCACTTTTTCACTGCCTGTGCTCCTCTCAAGTGCCCCTGTGTGCTTCCATTCAGTTGAGATCCTTGTTGTAAATGCTTTTCATCAAGGTGCTGCTAGCTGCTATAACAATATTTCCAGGAGGTATGGCCATCAACCTGAGGAGGGCGTCCTGCCCCTGGTAGGTCCCCACTATCTTCTCTGGAGTTCTAGTAAGGCCTCCTCTTGAGTTCTGTTAAGACAGGGTACAGGAATAAAGTGCAAGTTCTTTAGGAATGTCTGCATATTAACTTATGCACCATTACAAAGCATTAGCACCTGACGCTTTGAGAAAATGATGCTGTTTTTTGAGATCAGAATAATAACAGCTGCACTGGGGAGAAGTGTGCACAGAGGCTGTCATGTAGGCTTAAAACTGCAAGCTATTTAATGGCACATGGTATAAGTGCCGAGCCCCAGCACACATCCTTTGTCCCCTGCAGAGTGGCTCAAGGTTGGCTTCCCACCTGGATGGGAAGTCCATCACTGATGTGAAGGACTGTCACCATCTGCTTCTTAAGTCTTTGTGCAGGGAGGAGGGCCACAGTTATGGCCTATGAAGTGGGGGCCCTGCTGCTCCTGTGGGTAGTAGTTCTCAAGGAGAATGGGACCACCTTCCATGGCCTTGGTGTTACACAACTGAACAGTTGTGATTTATAATCAAATTTGCTTTGTGATGTCCCTTTGTATTTTTAATTTGGACAGAGCTGTCATTTCTGAGGAGACAGTGGAGAAGACCCAGTGCTCAGGTAGAACTAGTAAGAATGGGTATGTTTGCTAGTGCTTCTTGAGTCATGATGATGTAAGTAATTTTTTTTTCTCTTTTTAGAAAAGATCCACTGAATCCAGTCTTCTAGGTGTCCTACATCAGTAGTGGCAAACCTATGCCATGGGTGTTATATGTTTCTCTTTTAACAAAAGATGTTAATATAGAGGGTTTTTCCCCTATACTAAAACCTCAATATTTGGGGTTAATTGCTGTTGGCACTTTGAGATAAATAAGTGGGTTTTGGGTTGCACTTGGTCTCTAAAATGTTTGCAGTCTCTGTCCTAGCCTCTAGGGGAAAGAGGATTTTGCTGTCTGTGATAATGCTCACCTTAAATCTGGGATGATGGTATAGGTTTTGTGAGGGCTGGGCTCAAGCACTTCTGGAAGCTGAGCCATTTCCCTGGAACCCCTGGTGAGGCAGTCAGAAGCAAGGATTTATTTCTCACAGTTCTGGTCCTTAATGAAGCTGTAGCAAGTTGGCTTCCTGGTGGCTTGCTGTCACAAGATTCCTCTCCTATGAAAGCACTTTGACCACAGTTGTAGATGTAGTATGCTGGAGGGTGTGCCTCAATGGCCTGGTGCTTCTGTGGGAAAGCCCCACTGGGGACCACCAGGCCTGACCCAAAAGAGCTCCTGTCTTGATTGAATTGGCTTTTGAACAAGAAAGAGCTGAGAACTGATCCATATAAGCCCATCATAAAGGATCTGTATAAAGGCTGTCTCAACTGATGCCTAGGTTCCCACCTGCCTCTTGCTTGTTTGTGTTCAGTGCTTCCTGATGCAAGGGACCAGACATCCACTGTTTCATGATTTAAATGAGCTGATGAGCTAGTGGTCTTTCATCAGAAAGTCAGTTCAGTGATCTTTATATTGTCTCAGTGCTCTTAGCCACTTGGTCTCTACTTTTAAGGGGCAGCTGTCTGACATTTTAAAAAATTGTGTTGTAAGTTTTTACTTGTATACCTTTTGCTATTACTTTTAATACTCGCAATTGTGTATCTTTTAAATTTTTACTTTCTGTGCAAACTCTGCCCTCCTAAATTTTAGCTTTTAAAGGATATTGTATTTAGCTTAAATGACATCAGCCTGAACCAATTTTTGTGTATGTAAGTATGTATGTATGTATGTATGTATGTATGTATGTATGTATGTATGACTGTGCATGCGTTCATTCACTCAGTCATTCATTCGCTCACTCACTCATTCATTGCTCCAGCTAAGGGCCAAAACATGAGATGCAAAATATATTCAGTGCAGGCAAATGCTTCAGAATTTAAAAAAAAATAAAAAAAAAAACTATTTCCCTGTTACTCCTTTTTAAAATGTCTAAATTCTCATAGCTTTCCCATTTTGAAGCCAGCAAGCATGGATTTTAGCACAACCGTGGGCTCTTGCCCCTCTAACAAATGCCCAGGCCTGACGAGGGCACGATGGCTGATTTCCCTCCTCTGTATCGATTACAGGCATTGTTGATTGTGAGGAGAGTTATTTCTTTTTTTTTTTTTTTAAAGGAAAGATATTTATGACTGAAAACAGTGCTAAAAACATGAGAATATTGATCATGGCTTTGAGAGATGCTTGCACTGCATCACTTGATGCACCAAAATATCGGCTTTATTCCATCTTTCCTAAGAGACAGTTTGCCAACACAAAAGACAAATCTTGAGGGGAAAAATCTTATATCTTTCTGATAGACTGTATTACTTCCCTCTATAAGAAAAGTGAGAAAAGGGGCTGCATCACTGTCACAAATAAGGAACAAACAATAATCTGTATATTGAAAGCCACTGTAAAACTGCCTTGGGTGTACTTGATTTAACTTGGAGTAATAAGTTAAATTATCATCAGATGGAAACTTAAATAGCTAAACATTTAACCAGTTTCACAATGAACAATTATTGTAAAATCAACCTAAAAATAAAGACAGCCCAAATCCATTACTGTCTGAAGACTTAATCCATTGTTTTTAGAGGTAATCTTTTTGGGGTTCCCAGGGATATTTTCAAAGGGACAAATTAAGTTAATTATTCACCCTTCAGATATGTTTGTAAGGCAAGTACATTTTAACCCTTTACTTTTTTTTTTTCTGAGGTTTTTGGACCTAATTTGGATACAGGTGCTATTTGTTTTGGTAGTCGAAGGAGGAAGATGGGAAAAAACACTTTGCCTTTCATACTGAGAGTGAAGAGTGACTTCTGTGGGATTTGGTGTATCCTATGGTGGAAGTTTTTGTTTTACCTTTATTTTTTCATATTTTTTTAATTGGAGTCTTTCATCATCCCCTGAAGGTGAAGGGATGGAAGGATGGTGGGAGAATGAAGGAAGAGGAAGGGTTAAGATGTGGGAATATAGTTAACCTCATAAATGTATTAATTATGTTTTATAAACATGTACTAATAAAAAATTTTTAAAAACTCAACATCCCTGTAGCATGTGTGGAGAGCCCTATGTTGGTGGCCCCTTGGGAGGAATCTATAGCTGTCCTTCCTATCCCCAAAGCCACCCATAGTTGTATATCCAGTGTTATGGTTTGTGTCTAGTTGTCCCCCCAAAACCTGATACAATAATGGGGTGAACTTCTAGAGTTTGTGATTAACTCATGCTCAAGTGCTGGATTATGGGTGTGAGTGCTGTTAGGATAATGGATATGAGTGCTGCCCCCCACCTGGGGCAGATAGCCTGAATGCAACTCAAGGGAGACAGACTTACTCTCTGTTGCCATTGCTCCTCCCATTTGCTCTTGTTATTTTTCTGTTTGAACTGATGCTCTCTGCCATGTGCCAGTCTGCCTTGGAGCCAGCTGAGTATGGATTGAAACCTCTACAAACTGTGAGCTAAATAAACCTTTCCTTCCTTAATTTGGGGTATTGGGTATTTTGTCCCAGCAGTGAGAGAAAAGTAACTGAGACATCCAGCATCATGATGTAATATTAGAGCATTTAAAATAACTGCCTCCTATGACAAAAGCACCTGTATATGTATTTGCAGTCATTTCCATCTCTTTATTTCTACCTGTTACCGCCACTTAGTCTCTGTCTTAGTTACTTTTTTCTTGTTGCTGGGAAAAAATATCTGACACCCAAAATTAAGGGAGGAAAGATTTATTAGCTCACAGCGGAGGTTTCAGTCCATACCCATCTGGGTCCCAGGCAGAGAGCCACATGGCAGAGTGCAATAGTGCATGGAGGTGGAAAACAGCAGAGTAAAAGAAGATGCAGCAGCTGAGGCAGCTAGCAAGCCTCTCTCCCTTCCTTATATTGTATTCAGATTATCCATGCCAGAGTGGGTGTGGCACTCACACCCAGAATCCCAGCAGTTGATTGTAAATTAATCATAAACTCTAGATGCCTGCCCCAATGACTACATGAGGCTTTGGAGGGATTACTAGACACAAACTATAACAATTTCTTTTATCTCTCTGGATTTGCCTGTTCTGGGCACTTTGCATAAATAGAATTATACACCATGTGATATTTTGTGACTGGCTTTTTCCTCATAGGAATAATGTTTTCAAAGGTTTTCCATGTTGTAGCATGTGTCAGAACTTCATTTCTTTTTATGGCCAAACAATTTCATCATCTATGTAGACTGCCTTTACCCATTCACCAACTGATGGCTACATGAGTTGTCTCTATCTTTTTGTTATTGTGAATAAGGCTGTGGTGACTCTTCTTGTGTAGGTGTTTTTTTATTTTTCTGGATGTTTATCTTGGAGTAGAAGTGCTGGGTCATGTGAGAATTCTATCTTAAGCATTTTGAGAAACTTACCAAGTAGTTGTATCATTTTGTATTTCTGTCAGCAGTGTGAGGGATTTCAATTCCTCCTCCCCTCACAAATCTAGTTGTTTTGTCTTTTTTTTTTTTTTTTTAATTTCAGCTATTCTAATGAGTGTGAAATGACATTTTGTAAAATTGTAGGTAGTCAGACTGGGAATAGTGTTATTTATTCAGCTTATTAATGGAATCACAATTACAGAAAATAACACAGAGAGGGCATCCTGATATGAATTCTTTTTCTCAGAATCATTGAATTGTAGAGGACATACTAAAGTGTGCACATACAGTTTGATAAAATTTGAAATGTATACCCACATCAAACTAATGAATATTCCATTACCCTTGAAGTGTCTTTTGTCATCTTTTTTTTTAATTTATGTGTTTGGTACAAGGTCTCACTATGCAGCCTAGATTCATAGTGATCTTCCTGTTTTCAGCCTTCTTTGAGCTGGGATCATAGATGTACCACCATGCCAATGCCTAGACTTTGGTAACTGGCTCAGTGCTCCTAGGGGTGAGGCCATTGCAACCTGTAGCAGGGATCAAACCCCTGTCCCTGTGCTTACCTAAGCAGGTGCTTGGTCTGCTGAGCTATCTTGCTGGCCCCCTTTGTCATCTTTCTGACATCTCTCCTTACCTTACTTTAACTGTCCCTAGGCAAGAGGTGATCTACAGTCACTATCTACATCAGTTTAAATTTTCTAGAGTTTTATAATGGACTTGCAATGTATAAATTTTATATAGTTTTATAAATAAATTAAGCAGTACATACTTTTTGTCTTCCAGAAAATCATATTGTGGAAAGCATTACATTTTGTTGAGAGTCCACTAATGTGGTATACTAAGGCTCACCCATTGTCAGTTGCACATTGAGGAATTTTCCTTCAGTTCTTGGCTATTCCAGTGTGATCATGTATATAGGAATCTTTGTAGGGACATGAGGCATTATTTCTCTTAGGTGAACATTCAGGAGTGATTTAGATGATCAGTGGCTGCTGAACAAATTGCAAAGTATTATCCAGAGTAGTTCTGCCATTTTACTTCCCTACTAACAATATAGTGTAGGAAAGTATCAGTTCTTCCACATCTTGCTCTTTATTTCCTTCTGTCTGGAACTTCACATTCTTATATCAGCCTCCGGTGACAAATTCACCTTGCATAGGTGACAAACTACTTCAATCTTAATATTAAAAGATACCTTTGCTATGTAAGGAATTTTAAATTTCTTAAAGACCTCATTCCACTGCCTCCTGACTTATATTGTTTCTGACCAGAAATCTGCTGTCCTCCTTATTTTTGCCTTTGAGTAAAATCACTATAAAATTCTTGTAGTATTTTTTTTTCTCTCCAGTTGTTTTAAATGTTTTTTTCCATCATTAATTGTTTTTAAAGCTGGGTAAATTTTTGTTGTAAATTTTCTTTAGATTCCTTGTACTTGAGTTTCATTGAACTTCTTGGATTCATGAGAATCCAAGAAGTTCAATGTTTTAGGAAATGCTTTAGGCATAATTTTTCAAAAGGCTTTCTATCTGATCCTGTCCTTCACAGCATATAAACAGAATATATGTGTGAATATGTGTATGTGTTGTGCATACATGTATGTGTGTGTATAGTATCCTTCCACCTATCTATAAAGAGAGCTGCGCAAAAGCTCGTATTATGTCAAGTTCATTGATCCGGTTTTTCCTGCAGTGTCTATTCTGCTGTTAATACCATCCAGTGTGTGTTCCCTCTCAGACATAATTTTACTCAAAGGTAATTCCTGTCTCTAAAGGCATCTCTGTCACTCTCAAACTTAACTTTTTAAGACATAAAATTAACCATAAATTACTGTTTTAATGACCTCTTCTGCTGGCATCTTTGTCCATTTTTGATTGTTTCCAAATTTTTCCCTTCATGTACTGATTATTTTATCTCTGTTATTATGCTTTGGTAATTTTTTATTAAATGCTTTAAACATTAATTTTACATGCTTAGGTTCTGGATATTTTTGTGTTTTTTTATAAGCCTTATGTTGGGGAAAACAGAAGATATGAATGGAAATATTTTGATCCTTTGAATCTTGCTATTAAGATTCATTGGTTGTAATTAGAGTGATACCTGGCCTAAGACTGATTACTTCACATCAGTGATTCATTGTTTTAAAGGTGGTTCCTGGCTCATTTTTACCAAAAAAAAAAAAAAAAAGAAAGAAACAAAAAACAGGGTATGAGCCCTGTAACTGCAAGGAAATGATCCTTGCCCATGAACTGTGAGCTTAGGAGAAGACTCCATTCAGAATTCACTAAGAATCAGAGCTATGGCCAACATTTTGACTGCAGCATATGAAGCCTGAGGATATGAAGCCTATTGGGTGTACCTGGACCCTGACCTGTGGAAGGTGGTAAAAGTTGTGGTGTTTTAAACCACTGAATGCATAGTAAATCTGTTGTTCAGTAATAGAAACTACAGCCGGGCGTGGTGGCGCATGCCTGTAATCCCAGCACTAGGGAGGCTGAGGCAGGAGGATTGTTGTGAGTTCGAGACCAGCCTGAGCTACAAAGTGAGCTTAAAGCCAGCCTGAACTGCATAGCGAGACCCTGTCTCAAAAAGACACACACACAAAAAAAATAATAATAATAATAATAATAATAGAAACTACAGTATACGTTTTCTCACATCATTGAAAGGCTTTTAATGAACAAGCCTTATGATTTTATCCATTTTTATATTGCTCTATATGGAGTTTGTTGATGCTTTCTCTACCATGTTCCTCCCACTGTTTCTCGTGCATCTAGGTTAGGAATTGCATGACTAGTGTGGCTACAAGCCACTTTGTAACTTCCATTGAAGATGTGTTTGAAGCAGGTAGGCGCTGGGACCCTGGTGTACATTTCTGCCTGTAGTGGGAGCCAGTTCTGTGATTATGGACAAGTGCATTCCCTTGTCTTTCAGGGCTTTTGGTATCACACTTATATCAAAAAGGGGCTGCAGTATCTGATAAACACTCAGCATCATGCATACCACCTAGAAGTGTTCAGTACTCAGGTATTGTCTTGGCACTTTGTTAAATAGTGCATATATGCCCAATATTGCAGAGGACAGTGATCAAGGAGACATGTTGAAAAGTCTAAGAAATGCTGATACAGACTGTCGGCAGAAAATGTTTTATCATTATCTCCAGCATTAGCCATTAATCCAGGTACACTGGATTTTGTCCTGTTGTTTGCTTTGACAACCTTGTTCCAAATCTCTTGAGGGCTGGAAGATGCCTAAATGTTTATCCTTTTGCTGCCTCCTGTTCTGTTTACTGGGCAAGTCCTTTGGAGCACCAAGTGATAGTGTGGCTGCAGAAGTGGGATCCAAGTAAGGGGTCAGCTTGTCAATTCTGACAATAATGGGGCCCAAACACAGCATGCCCTAATTCTGTGTCCGCCACCTGATGTCTTAGGAGTGGATGTGCGTGTCTTTGTCTGAGTGGCCTAGTTCCTCTCACTGATCCAGTATGGGCAGAGTGTGTTCTCATCATGTATTGTCACTTCACTGCTGGGCTGTGTCACAAAGCACAGGTACTGTCTACTTCTTCCAGTTCCACTAGGAAATGGAGATGGAATTTTGTATCTTACTCATTGTTTACATGGAGGGAGAGAAACTGTTGACATTTATAAGCTTCTTAAGGTCCTTACTAATTGTATGAAATATGCAAAATTGAACCTTTCTTGGTTTCTGGAAAGACTGAAAAACATCTACTGTTGGAGAGTTTCCTAGTGATTTAATCCAATCATATAAAGTTAACTACTTGTGATGGATAGCATTGTGCAATGGGCCAGAGCGTCACTTGCCCAATGTCACAAACTTCTCTTTCTCTTCCTGTGGCCATCTTGGGTGCCCTTCCATGGGTTTCAAATCACCCCTGTTCATCATTTTTCTCACCCCATTCAAGTAGATGAATTAGCAATGCGTATTAGCTTTCCTTTTGCCTCCAGGTCTGTGGCCTATCTCGTGGGTGGTGGAAAGAACCGTTGTGCTTGGTCTACCTAGAGCTGAATTTGTGGAACAACTGTGGCCCTGGAGTTCAGGTCTCATCCAAGCCAGACTTGTTCTGAGACTTGCGAGGCGTATGGCATTATACTTCTATCAATTATCTTTTCACCTAAAGGCTCCATATCTGTTGTTTTTTTGTTTTGTTTTGTTTTGTTTTTGCACTTGGAAGCACATCTTCGAATGAATAAAAGAAGTTTAATATAAACATATAATTCATTTTATAGTTACTTTGAACATATTTAGTAAACTGAAATATGTTTATAGGAATCTTTCTTTTAAAAGTACCTGGATCCCATTGCTCTCCATAGACTGAATATTTATGTTTGAGATTTTGATTCATCAGATAAGCAACTCAGCACTATTTAAATTTTAATAAACAAAGAGACTGGATACAATGTGAGCAAATTTTCCTCTACAGTTTGTGAATCTATATCAGGGCAAAATAAGAATCTATTTCTATTTTGCAATGAATAGTTTTTAGCCATGGAATTGCTGGCAGAGGCAAGAAAGTATGAATCTTATTTTTTGTGGACCTAGCCAAGAAAAAGAACGTAAACTTTGAAAAGTGTGTCATTTACCATTCACAGTCTAATGAAAAACTGAGAGAGGCTAGGAACTCTCCATAAAAATTCTGGTATCAGCATTTAAGATACAGCAAGATAGGGTATACAAGCATTTAAGGGACTCACAATCTCCAGTTAACTGGCACTCTAAATCCTATCAATCTTGTGTTAGCAATCACAATCTTGATTTTTATTACCAGAAGGGACTCTCTTATGAGGAATATTTCCGTGCTATGTGTAGGTTAACAAACTCAGATGCTGCTGCACCCTTCCACCCAATGAGGAAAGAAAGGTGGTCCAGTTACCCTCCCAAATACAAAGGGTACTAAGCTCTCATAAAATGGCCACTGTGCCAGAAAGTATTTGAAAATGATGCAGTAGTGGAAAGTGTTTGTGAGGAAGCTCTGGGTTGACCAAAAAATAACTTCTGTATGCACATACCAGTGGGGATAGGTGCACTGAGATAGCCTCTTGGTAAAATGAGCTCAGTCAAAGTACACAGTGCTCTGAGTTGAAGGAACAACCAGGTGCAGTGGACAAACATCTTCCTCATCTTAGCTGTGTGCAATGTTTGATGATGTCAGATGAGCAGTTCTTTCAGAGATCTTAGGTAGCTTGAAAGCAGAGAGAGAAATAAGTCAACTTGAGGCTGGAGTCCTCTTTTGAAGCCTCCATGTGACTGGCAAGTATGTATTACCCACTGGCACTCCTGGACATCTGTTTCTATGGAAACATTCTAGATCAGAGGTCCTTTAAGTATGCTTTCCCTGAGACTATGACATTAGTCCACCAGGCCAAATCGTGCTCATCATAATCTTGAGGCCTCATTTGTCTTCCTACATTGACTTTTGCAACTAGTCCACAGGGATGGTGGGAAAGTGGCTGCATCTGAGCATAAAGACCAGCATGTGGCAGAGACTATTCTGGTGCACTGCTCTTTTTACTATGCCACTGCTCCGAAGTATCCCCACTCTGACAGGCAGTGGGATGTGGTTTTGGGTGTGCATGGCCTCTGCCAAGGACCACAGCAGTGGCTTTTCCAAGAAGAGCATATGTACAGCTGAGCTACTCATGGAAGACAGGCCTTCTCCATAATCATTTCCACCACTGAAGTGTTACTGGCCAGCTGTGGTTGCTGATACCCAGATCCTGGGGAAACTTTTCTTGACAATGATGCTTTCACTTCAAGGAAACTAACTAAGCCATGTGTTGCTAGGGTTATATGATAAATATGAGATTTTTGAGGAATTAGTTTTGGCCACCATGCACTTCATAGTCTCTTACCATTTAAAGCTACTTGAGATTATCAGTGTTGTGTTAAGTAATGTTGAAGAATATGCTATTGAAATATGTAAGCACATGGAACATTTGCATAATTCAGTGGACGAGTATTTTGCAGATGGCTGATGTGTAATGTCAAAAATATTATGACTGAGCTAAACATAGAAATACAGGTCAGACCACAGGCTTTTAATATCACTGCACAGAGTTCATTGGTAAAGCTTCAGGGCCACGTGGTAACCATTCCCTTTTGTAAACTACCCTTGTTGAGATTTGCTATAGTATCTCAGAGAATATACTCAAATTGAAGATTTTCTTCATATACTCTGGCCAACACTATGTATGAAGACATTGGAGGCAGAAGCAGCTAGAGAATCCACCTGCCGTCTATGAGCCTAGCTATTGAGGATACTCAAAATGTGCAAACTGGACATGGTGGTAGAAGCCTGGAAAGAGGAGGCATAAAATTCACAAATTGAAGTCCAGCCTGAATAACTTAGCAACTAAGAGACTCTGTCTAGAAATAAAAAAAACTGAAAAAATGGACCAGGAATAAAACCTTGTTGTAGATTTAATCCCCAGCACTGCCAAACAAACAAAGCACTTATCTTTCATTTTTATTTTTAAAGAGAATATAAGATAGTAATAAAAAGGGGAAAATAACAAATGATACAGAATTTCACTAAACAAAACAATATGAATTTGACAGTATTTGTTGTATTACATAGTGTTGTCTGTGACTTAATTGTCTTAATGCAGTAATTATTGAAACATATAAATATGCTTGCAAACTGGAAAAAAGAACAAGAAATTAAGAAGAGGAAAAAAAGTACAATGAGCTCCATTAGAATTTCCAAGGGTCTAAAAAGTCATAATGGTACTAGAAAAAGATTGAGCATTAACTGCTTCTTTCTGTATACCTGCAGAAATCTACAGTACCATTGTCCAAACCATCCTGCTTACATACATCAGTATGTCTCTTTCCCCCACTCCCTCTCCTGTGCTTCTCCTCATCTCAGTTCCTTCCTTGTTCACTCCCTCTTCACAGTATCTGTTGTAGGGCTGGGGAGATGGCTCAGTTTAATAAGCGCTTCCCAGGCAAGCACAAGGGCCTGAATTCAAACCCTGATTCTGAAAAAAAAAACAAAACCATAAACAGTATTTATTGTATCCTTCAGATTTTATATAGTCTTTCAGGTTCCTTTACTAAGGAGACAATACAATGTTTGCACATGCAAGTGTGATTTATTTCACTTAAGAGTATATTCTCTACTTGCATCCATTTACTAATAAAAGCCTCAAATTTGTTCTTTTTATAGCTAAATAATACTCCATTGGTTTAAAAAAAAACACTTCTTCATCTATTTTTCAGTTGATAGACATTTGGGTTTCTTCTAATTTTACCTATGACAAATTGTGTTGCTATAAACATAAAATAGGTATATAACACCACCACCCCTACTTTTTTTTTTTTTTTTTTTTTACAAGGGATCAAACTCAGGACCTTGCCTTACTTGCCAGGCGGTTGCTTATGATGCTGAGCTATCTTGCCCATTCCTTTTATACCTTTTATAGCTAAAGTATTTTATCTTTGGAAACTAGTTGTTTTCATGAAACTTATTTGTGATAAGAGAATTTGTCACTACATTTTTGTACCTTTTTATTTTATTGAGAAACAAATAGCAATGAGACAGTTTGAAAACAAATTAGTAGGACAGTTTCAATAATTACTGCATTAATATTGTTGTCTTCCTAGTGGTTATTCATACTACAAGATACAGACATGATATCCTGTCCAAGCACTATTAGTACAAATCTTTCTTCTCATTTAATTGAGAGAAAGTAGCTGTACATCTATTCTAACTTTTTTGTATATCCAGATACAAAATGGTCCTTCATTTGTACCCCCTTTTTTGTTTAGTTTTGTTGGAGATGGGTATTCCTTTGCCATTTAGGTATTGTAGGTTTGTGAATTCAGCAAAATAACCCAATATAGTCCAGTAGTCCATAATAGTAATGGGTTATCCATAGGACTGGCAATATCAGAAGTTGTTGACTTGAGCCTTTTACAGCTCGGCCTGTTAATATGTCTGTACTTTTTATACCTTGTTTTTATACTTTTCTGCTGGATGGTTAAGACCAAGATAAAGCAAGACCTATATAACAAAAAATGAAACCTTTGTATCTGATAAGATCAGTCATGTACCCTCAGGATTTATCCTGTAACCCTGTACTCACTTATAGATCCTTGTCAGCCATGTGGATGAGTCATGGCCATTGCTTGACCAATTTGCTCTCTGTGAAAGCTGAGAGAATGTTTTTTCTCCATGTGACTCTCCTTAGGCACACTCTACATCATCGATCACATTCCTCTGTGGCCTCATAATCTCCTTGATCAGAAAATTTGGGACACAACTCAGTTACGTGATGTTACAGTACAAGTTCTCCTATGTTATTACATTTGAATGAATTAATAAATTTTTATAAAAATCTTTTAATGTAATAACTATAAATCAGTATAACTCATCTCAAGAAAAGTAGCTCTAATAAACTAACACCTTTGAAAATCACTGCTCTAAACAAATATGCTTACTGAGAGGCCAGTGGAGCTCCAGGAAGCTGCGGCTGCTCTGGTCTACATTTTCCTTTGGTGCAGTATTGGGAAGTCCCCTGCATTTTTTGCTCCTGTGTCTTTCAAGGGTGTGGAGGGAAGGTTTACACACACACTACGCTCTCCTACCTAATGGCTGGATGATCACATTTCTATCCAGGCATACAATGTGCTGGAAATTAGAATTTCCAGGGGTCTAGAAAGTCATAATTGTAGGCAAAACTGCATAAGTTAACTTGCAAAAGTTCAGAAGCTACCACTGAGAAAGGTATAGCCTCTTTCTGGCCTTCCTGACATTTGATCTTCAGCACAAGTTGGCCAGTGTTTGTCAATGTCTTCAAAGTTACCTGTATTGCTATGTGTCTCAGCAAGAAATAAATCACTTTTTATGTTTCTTTAAGTCTTATTAACTGAATTTCATAGCTATTTCTGAGACTACAATCACATTACATGAGATTTTTGACACTCTTTAGGTTGTGGGAAAGAGCAGAAATTTGGTACCATTCTACTTTTGTTTAAAACTAAGTTGGCAGCACCAAGGAAGAAATTTTGATTGTGAACCAGATTCTGAAGATAGAAAAAGCTCAAGTAAGAAGTTTCCTTGAAAATACTGTACATTGAGAATTTTTTTTAAAAATTAGAGCACTTAGCTATTCAACCTTATGTTTCTCTTTCATTCCTTGAAACCTTAAAGTAACTCTCCTTTTGCTCAGAAGGTCTTATAGAAAACTGCCTTACACAGCTCTTAGAAATTAGTAAGATATTTAAATCCTCCTTTTCTGAACAGATAAAAGAAAGCTGGGGCCAGCGTCTCACCTCTCACTTATAATTTTTCCCGGTATTCGTGGATTTTTCATGAGGGCTCTCTGATCTGATGCTAGCTTATTTCCTATGTCATACAAGCATGATATTAATCAAAAACTTTCAAGTTCTTTGCAGTACCACTAAGAAAAGCCTGAGAGCACAGAAAGCATTCAGAAGTCATCTTGGCATAGACTTGCCCAGTCATGGTATGATCAAGGAGACAGAGACACCTGGCTTCTTTCTGCCAAGTGTGAAGCATCTTAAGTGCCAGTGTAAGGTGTCATCCAGCTCAGCAGCATAACCATGTGCAGTGGTTCAGCCCCAGAGCCAACACATCCAGCCTTAGCACAGATACACTGTCAACCAGAGTTTCTTAGTCTGTCATCCTTGAGCACTTTTCATGGCATCTGAAGTTATCTGAAGACTTGGGTAGGAAACAATAACTAAACATGTGGATATATGCATTTGACAGCTTTTGCAGCTCCCAGTATTTTCTTAACACTCTAGTGTATCTGTGACTATGCAAGTTTAGAACCATGGAGTTAGATGATCAGATTTTTACTTCATTTTTTATGTCTCTGCTGGTGTATCAGGTGACTTAAAATTATCTAATAATCCCACAGGTAAAAATTAGAGTAATCAGGTGTTGCTAATGAGCTATGAGGGAATTTCACCTGTCTGCACTCAAGCAAAGAGATAAGGAGGCCACTTTAGAATTGAATTCTGAGTTTGGAAAAATAAGGTATGTAAGAAGTTTTCTATTGGGGATATGATGCAGGAATAATAGAAGTGCCGTCAATACAGTAAAGAATGTAACTTGGAAACAGAATTATAGTCATCTTCAGCTGAATAAAGAAGAGAGTATGCAGCCATGAAGGAACTCTGAATGCACTGGGCATCAAGCACCTTTCTATACTTTTTCAACCTGCTAAGGTGAATGTACCACATCCAGTAGTTAAATTCTGACATTTGCTTGATAATCTGTTTGGAATTTTTAGCATTGGGATACTGCTGTTTGTGTGTGGTTTCAGGATCTTCCCAAGATTCATATGCTGGAAGTGTTGAGAGGTGATGGACCCTCCCGCTGTGAGGCTTAGTACAAGGTCAGCTGATCACCTTATTTCCAAAGAGCATTGTAGTGGATTGTTAACAAGTGGTCAACTTGTTACACTATGGTGCCATATGGGGGAGGCCTACCTGGGGATTGTTGCCAGCTGCATAAGAGGCAGAACAGGAGATGAAGGATGCTGTTTGGAGAAGCTTTTGGAGCTGTTGGAAGCTGCTGGCTCTCTCTTGGGCTGTTCTGCTGGAGGACCTTGTCATGTTAGCTGTCTTCATGAACTTGTCTGTTCTTGTCACTGGAGGAGCTTGGGACTTTCGTTGTTGCTGAGAATGGCTGTGGCTCATTTTGGGGAGCTCTGGTCCTCATCTTGAGCATCACTTCTTGGTTTCAAATGAGAAGATGGTGCACTACTCAGCCTCATGGAGAAGCTTGTTGCTTTGGCTTTCCTTATAGAAACTCAGCTTTCCTCGTTGCTGGAGAAGCTCTGGACCTTGCTGTTGCTGAGCATGGCTATGGTACCTTTGGGGGAGCTCTAATGTTTTCTTTGAGCATTGCTTCCTGGCTCGAGTACGTATCCCTCAGTCTGCTAGCACAGATCTTTCATCCCGTGGGTACAGACTTCCTGGCTTGCACCACTGACCTTTGGTCCTTTCCAGTGTAGATCCCTGAAGCAGGCCTGCATGAAACATTGTCATGGCCTCTAAGCCTCCCATAACAATGGGAGAGCCATTGTTATGGGCTCAAGGTTTTCAGCTGGACTCATGCAAGCTATTAGGATCCAGGCCCTCAGCTAGATTCTTTGGTCTGCAGTGTGTGGACAGACTTTTGATTCATTATAAAATTATATTACAGAATGTGTCCTGTGTTATATTTTTCCCTTTGCAAGACCCCAAACCATGACACACAGAAAGAATGACAGATTTGAACCTGTTCTTGGTCACTCAGGATACCTAGAATCACATCCCTCTAAACAGCTTGTGTCTGGATGAAGTACTGAACAGCAGGTCAGTGCTTGTTTTGGGCCCACCTCTACTCAGAAGTCAAGTTGATCTTCCTGTGTCAGCTTGCCTTCTACAGCTCAGTTTAATGGTAGATTGGAGCCAAAAAGGAAGTAGTGTGCTTTTGGAGCTGTTTGTCACTCTGACAAGGCACACAGATGCTACTGCAGAATTTGAGTGGGACCAGGCAGGTGCCATACTTGGGAAAGAATCTGAAAAGGCTGTGGTCAGGGATTCCACTGTGGGCCTAGGAGTTTTCCCTAACCTTCATCAGATTTTCCTCTCCCGTGGGCTTGGAGGATAAATAAGATCAGAGATGTCACACAGCTGGTCAAGGCTTTGCTGTTTTCTGAGGTGGAGTTGTAGTCAGGAGAGCCCCACCCATATTGGATTCAGCAGGCTCAAGTCTAGTAGTTCCCTGTGCCTGAGCTATAGGCCTACAGAGGAACTCACTTTATAGATCATATCCTTGTATGGCTGGCATCCTGATGAAAAGTTCATCTGGACTTCACCTTCATGTGAAATTGTGGAACCACTGCTGGAAAGCCCAACATTACAGTTAGAATTGAGGAAAACATACTGGGTGCCATTCACTCAAGTTTTGGTGAGTGGGAAAAATGACAGGTTTAATTTCATCATTTTTATTACTTCCTCTTCAGGTAGATCTGAAAAGAAAAACAAAATACAGGATCGTTATCATTATTTGGATATTCTCTAAAGGCTTTTTTTTTTTTTTTTTTTTTTAATAGGAGACCTGTATGAAACAGTGAATCAGTTGGCCATTCCCTTCACCCCCTATGGGTTATCAAAAACCCAAATGACATGATTTTTTAATTGGTTGTGCTTCTGCTCCCCTTCTTGTGGCAGGGGTCAGCGAAATATAGCCCGTGGACCTCATCCAGTACATTGTTTTGTGTCTGTTCTAATAGTGTCCTGTGTGTGGCTTTTACATTTTTGAGGAATTCTGGGAAAAAGGAAGACTATTGAATATAGACCATACTTCTGATGAGCTCTATAAAAGTGTGTTTGCCACTGCCACAGTGTGGGATTAAATAGGCCAAAGAGTGATGTGGTGTTTTTGTATTTGAAACATGGCATAGAACATTGTCTGGGTAGAGGTGGTGTATGTGCACTGTGTCACTTTGGAAAGAGTTGTTCAGTGGACAGGCTATGCCATAGGCAGCTGTGACTCAGAGGTATACAGAGACTTAGTGTGTGCACTGACCAAATACGTACTTACCAAGTGCCAGCCATATGTCCTAAGCACTGAAGATACAGCCAGGAAGAAAGATAAAGGGTTGTTGTCTTGTACGTCCTGAATTGCGTATAAGATGAGCTATCCTATCCAATGTATGTTCACTATTCCTTTAATATATTGAGAATGCAGCTTATTTCTAAGAGTCAGACTGCCTAAAATAGACCCCCTAGATGGACCACTTCTTCACTGTGGAACCTTGGGCAATTTGATTATTCTTTCTGACAATTTCCATCTGCAAAAGGATGGTACTGTACACAGGCCCATCAGGCAGGCCTAACCTGCTGTAGGTGACCTGAGGAGCAGTGCTGGCTCTTGGGGTACCCCTACTTCCCACTGTGATGTTGCTGGCTCAGTAAATTGAAGTTGCAAACTGTACTCTGGAGTAAACAGTTGGAAAAACCTAAAATTGAGGAAGCATAGTGTGGATGGTAAGTCAGTACTCGCACTCAGTGGTATCTCAGTTTACAAACACTTTTGTTTGCAAACAGAAGCATCTGCAAATTTTTGTTTTTTGTTTGCCAACTCTGCATTGGGTGATGAGCACAACTATGGCCATCTTTCCCATACAGATGCAAATCTGACCATTTCCTCCAGAAATGGGGGACAAATGAAGTTTGTGAACCACAGCACTACTGTCATTAAACTATATTTGATTTGTTTGAGTTCTTGAGCAAGAAGGATATTTATAGCTGGAATCCTTGGCCAAGCCTAAATTGTCCATTGGCCAGCAGTCTCCGTTTCTTCCCCTGGTAGGTGTTGATGTGCTCATCTGGTGTGTTACAAAGTGAGAGGGTGGGTGTGCACACATCCTCTGCCCTGGTGCAGATTCACAGAGAGGAGCAGTGGCTACTTCCAAGTCCTGCAGGCAGTAAGCATGCACCGTGAGCTGCCTGCATTTGCTGGATATCGTCTTAGTTTGTTTATTCCTAAAGTTTATGGAACCCCAGTTTCCTTTTTCCCTCCTCCCTCCTGTTGCTTTCTTTTTTTTTTCCTAAGCAGCTGTTGACCCCCTCGTTCACCATTGGAGAATCTTTTAGAGCTTTAAGTGATAACAGCCTGCTGTGGTATGTGTGCCTGAGATTCACCAGTACTGACCTGGTTTGTTCTTCATTTTCCTATGAAATAGTCATGCCCAAATACATAGTTGAAATTTTGAAATTCTCTTTAAAATGTAGGATTACAATATCTATTTTTCACTTTGTTTCTTCTGATTTTTCTCACTTCCCCTCCAAGTCTATCATTTCAGATTTCATTCAGTCATTTTGCCTGGTTGTCCAATATTCCAAGGTGTGGCTATGAAAGTATCTTCAGCCTTTCTGTTTGTTCTTTCTTCTCCCCACTCCAAGAACAATGAGATAAGTATCCTTACCCCACAGAGAGTACTTCCCTAAACAAATGTTTGTTTGCACGTGTGTGCAACATACATACATACATACATACATACATACATACATACATAGTCCCCTTTATTCAAGGGGACTATAGCTGAAAATTCCCATCTGCATACACCTTTTTCTGTTTTAACAGGGAGTTTTATGTTGGTTTTCATGACAGCTTAGACAGCTCATCTTTTACCAAGGAAACAGTGACAGAATGACTTAATTGTTGCCTATGTGATGGAAATTAAGTATCATGTAATATGTCTGTCCCTGGAAAGATTGGACACTTAAATGCTCGGCTGTTTTTCTAGATACCTGCTCTGGTTGTCTACTACCAATGTGACATTTCTTCTCTTTTCAAAGTTTGTGTAAATCATTTTCCCCCTTACTTTCACATAGAGAAATGAAGGATAGCGTCATAGCTGGGACTGCAGACTACAGTGCAGTCTAACTGAGCATTATCTTCCAGACAGGTGTTGGTATGTGGCTGGCTCACACCTTAGTACCACACACATGTATTTGTTTGCACATGCATTTCTTGAGTCTCCTGGGGCTCTTAGCCACATGCAAGGCAGATCAAGACAAGAAAGGTCTTCCGGGACAGATGCAGAGGCAGCGAGTAAAAAACCCTTCCTCTTGGCAAATGCAAAGACTATTTGAGGGATGCTGTTGAGAGTCACCCGCTGTTATCACTAGAAGTACAAGAAGCAATGAAAAACTATGTACAGTGTGATCTGGGCTGGGGGGCCATGCCCCTTGGGAAGCCACCTCTTCCAAGAGGGGGATCCGCAGGTAGTTGTGAGCTATGCTTTTGCTCAGTGAACTAGCATGGACAGCATCCATTTCTTTCATTGGGTTGTTTCCAAATTAAATTAATCAAATTAGGTAAACATCCATATTGCTTCTTACTGTCCCAACAGGCTACCCATAAGTAGCAGCAGGGGATCCTTGGTACAGGAATAGGCTGTGACCCACTGAAGTAGACAACTCAGAAGTGGACAGTTTTCCATAGAAGTCTGAAGTCCCTGAATTAATAAGAAACCAAGCTGCATTGTCTGATGGCTTACTGGAAAGCAATAATTAGAAAACATTTTTCATAGTGGAACCTGAGGTTTAGCTATCCAGCGAAATTGGATATTTCAAAATACTCCTAGTTGGTTAGTGAAACATTAGTATTAATGACAAATTAATATTAATATCAATATCACTGTTGAGTGTGTAGCCGTTGGGAAGAGAAGGGAAAGGCCTTAAGGACCAGATTTAAGTAGCCCCCATATGCCTTCCCTTGTTGACAGCATTTTTCATCTGGAAGCTTTTTTTTTTTAACTCAAAAACTTAGATGTGAAAAATTCAACTCATTGGTAAGAGGCATCAACATTTGAACTGTGAATGATTAAACCTTTATGACTAAAGTAATAGGTTTGGCTTCAGTCTTCCCAGTGGAGCAGCAAGCAGGGGACCTTTCCAGTTTGCAAACAGTAGCACACAAACTTGCTCTACCTCAGACCTTTTCTCTTTTCCAGGCCTTATTGGTGCACTTTGAGGGACAGGTAGGGACTGAAATTCTATCTGCTTTGGCTTGGGTTTCTTTGCATTATTTTCTGTTTAATCAATGTTTCCTAACAATTTGAGAACTTTGGTCTCGATTAGCCTGTAGTGACTGGAAGCCTTGGGACATACATTGGCGGCTCAGAGTGTGGTGGCAACTGGTGAAGAAACCACCAGGGCCTATCTGGCTTCTGCCTTCTGTGGAAACTTAGCATATGTCCTTATCCTAACTACCAGGAGGTCTTCCTTTCAAGTCTCCCCAGAAGAGCCATGTGGCCAGTGTTGGGATACTAAGTACTCAATGACAAGGGATGGGAAAGAGGAGATGTGTTCCTTTTAATTCAATGTAATTTGGCCTAAAATAATAAAAGTCCTTGGGCAACATATTCAGGAGGAATCTTCTCAACTTGGTTTTCATCTTGAGAGAGGTGCTAGTTGGCATCCAAGGCTTCTCAGGACCTCACAGCAAGCAGCAGAAAGATCTGCTAGCAGAGCTCTTGCTATTTGCACGGCCAGCACAATAAAAGAAGAGTTGAGTATTGTTACAGTGGTATATTACAGCCATGGAAATTCCCTGTAGTTCATTGGTCCGTGACCAACAGAAATCCCTGTGGGCCAACAATTAATCAGGCTCTGCTGAGCCTTTGACTGGCGACAGTAGCAGATGTCACCCCATGCGAAAAGTTAAATCTCAGCTTCCCCCAAGAAGGAAAAAAGTTTATTTTTAGTTTATAGAACTATATTACCTTTTGATCAAAAGACACAGTCTATAGGGAGACAGACTTTTATCTTCGTTTTAATTCTTAGGTGAGCTTGTGATATAGAATACAGATGCATTTTGATACATTTTAAATCTTCATTTTTATTGCTTTTTAGAAAACAAAAAAATCACAGCACTTATTTGAAGAAAGTGTTGTGAAAGCCCCTTCACCAATCAGTCATATAGAAGAGGAATATGCTTTTTAACTTTCCAAGTGAGCTGAGCAACCACTCGATTTAGAAAGATTCAGAGGTTGGTTGAAGATCATTATGTGTTTATCCTTTCTGAACCTATTTTACAAATTCAAGTTAAGACATCTTTGGAAAGTTTGGCATTCTGTGTTAACATTACTTGCAAGTCTGCGTCACAAAAAAAGATGAAGGGGCATGTGCCAAGGTGGCCAGAGGGGCAGAGCAGATGCATGCTGCTTGTCCTAGCAGTTCCCTCTTGCCTCCTTTCAGATAATTAAGGCTTGCCATAGCAAGGGTAAATGGTTGGGCGGCAGCTACTGGAAGGCAGTGGTGAGGGCCTGGAGTATGTGTGAAGAGCACCTGGGTGTCTGGTGTCATTAGAGGCTGCGGCCTTTTCTCCTCTTGTCTCTTTCACTCTCAACACTGAGGTGAACTTTTTACTGTGATTTATGTGTCTTTCTGATGTCTACAGATTTCTGGATGGTCTCAGAAATGTCACATACTGCTTCGGGATGTGTGCAAGTATATTTCATACATTTTGTCTTGCAAAGAGAAAAGTCATCTTTAGGGTACTAGTGCATGGAGACTTGGGTAGGGCAGGAAACAAACAAAGAGGTCATTCTAGAAACTAATTTTCAGTCTTTTAGTATCTAATGAATGTATTTTATAATCTTCCAGACCTATTTTTTGTAATGCCTTTGTTATAATAAATTTAGAGTATTTTTGCAAACTCATATAAACAGGCAATTGATGCAACTGAAATTCTTGTCACATATTTATTGCACTATCAGCTAAAATTTTTAAGTGACAAGAACCAAAATAATCATTAATTTTTATAGGGCAAGGATCTGGCTTTTTGTCTGACACAAAGCTGTATAAAAAACTGCTTCTGATTTTATGCACATTGTTTTTAGTTAATGATTTTCAGCTGTTTGTTGTTCCTCTGATAGCATGAAAATGTACCATATGCTCAGCCAAAAGACAAATGATTAGCAAATGAAATTCCGGACAGCTGTCTGACTGAGCGCGTTGGGTTGATAGCATTCTGCTATCATAATTAGCTTAAGCTTTGGGTTAATTAACTTTCTACCTGGATATGCATAATAATAGCAAACTGCAAAAAGCAAGAAGCTTTCAGTACATCAACAACATTGCTGTCTTTTTTATTTGGTATTTCAAGAGCATATTAGAATTTCAAGAGTGATTAATCCTGGGAATATTGTCATCTACTGTAGATTTTATTTGCAAGCCAGATAATACTGAAACAATTGGAATCTATTATAGAGCAGAAATAGCATTTTAAAATTGTAATTAAAGTTTCTAAAAGCAATTGCTAATTTCAAATGCCTTTGTTGGCAAGAATATTAGGCACACTGCTTCTTGTATGGGCAGCTTGTCGGGTACAAAAAATACCAGCACTTACACTGTGGAGCATAAAACTTTCTTTTATTTAAGTGCTGTATTGAAATCATCAATTATTTTTATGTAATTTGAAACTGAGATTATTCTGTAGTTTTCAGAGGTGCAGTTCAGACACCAGATTGAAGATAACTGCCCTGCACCAATGGCTTTCTTATCAGCGTTAACTTGTGAGTGGCAGAGCATTGGCGGTGGGGTGGGGGTGCCAGTGCCCTTCGTCTGATCTGATGTGTCCGTTAACACTGGAGGTCGGATTCTTAAAAGTCAGGGCTATACATTTGTAGCTGGTTATTTATTTTCAACCCAAAGCAGTTTATAAATCAATTTACTGATTTTATGAAATGGGGAGAGAAATGGCTTTGTCTCCTTCCTCCTCCTTGTTTGCATGATTTACCAAAGCACTCTCCATGATGCTCATCATCTTAAGGGGCTGCTCAGGGCCTTTGGAGAGCACAAGCTAGTGAAGTGGATTGTGGATTTGGAGTAAAAATTGTAGTTTACATTTCCCCAAGCACCAGAGAGCCTAGCACTTAATTCTGAAATAAGTCATGCCTGTTGTTACACTCAGAAAAATATTTTACCTTCTGAAAAAAAAAAAATCTTTACATATGCAGTGGACGGTGTAGACTTGGTGGCAGTGAATTTGCCTGGGCTGCTGAGGACTTCACTTACAGAATTCAGCAGTAGCTAATGTGCGCTTCCTTAGATGTGCAACTTGTGGTCAGTGTGTGTGCTCAGGAGCACCCACTCGGTCACCTCATGCAAGTTTTATAGGGCTGTCAGAAACTGTTTTTCAAAATTGGCTTCATTTGTGGACATGAGGCTCCCACTTGCTTAGTCTGGTTCCTGAAAAGGGTGGTCCCCGAGGATTCTGTCCATCCCGGCTGGGACTGCAAAGAACTGCCCAATGAAGCTGGGTGCCCCTGGCAGGTCCTGCCTATGCCCTGAGTCCATCAATTTTATTTTTCTAAGGTCACAGCCTACTGTCTTTATCATTTTCATAGTGATTGGGACCTTATGTTTCAGTCTCAAAAGATGCTGCCAAAGGCTTCATCTTTTTTTGTTGTTGTTTAGTCTGCTTCAAGCCCCATTAATGAAGATGGCAAAGGGTGGAAAGAGAAGGGAATAGACTCACAGTCTTGGTGTGGAGTCCTTAGATCTAGGCCCCAGCCTCCCCACGTGTAACAGGCACACAGTTACTTGTCTGTCTGTGGAGATTCTTCTCCTAAGTTAGCCATGAACAATTCAAAATGCCAGACTTTGGTAAAATTTGTTTCTAAGCAAGCTCAAGGATTAAAAAAAAAAAAGGTAAGATATGGAGAGTTTTGTGGGAGTGACATTTTAAATGAGTTTTTACTAGTTGAAGAAATAATAAAAGGAAGAAAACACACCAGGCTCCATTTTGGTCTGCATATATTGATTATTTTATCTTAAATGCCATTTCAAATGTATTGTAAACTAATGACATTATTTTTATAAAAACTTATTCTACTATTTGCGGGGCTTGATTTTTAATTTCTTTTAATGTCAAAATTATTTATTTGGCCTGTTCCATTCCAGATGTGACTGTTGAGGGCACATTAATTTATATTCTGTTTTCATGGGCCCCTGTCCCCATCTGTACATCATTTCTGAATTTCGTTTTCTCTCTAGGGAGTTCACCTATTCATATTGTAGGCTTCATTTGCTGTGTAAACAGAATAAACAGACAATGCAAAGATCCCTACAATACCAGAAAATAATTCTTTTCAACAACATAGTGGATCATATTTAAAAAAACATAGAAAATGCAATACATGTGCAGCAACATTTTTTCTATTTTATTGTACTCCTGAGGAAAGGCTCGTGTTACTACCGAATGTTTCCCTTGGATTTGATAAGTTCATTTTTATTAAAAATACATCCAAAACAGCATTTTACAGTAATCTCTAAACACATGTTGTGGAAATTTCTTTGTTTTGTGTCTTACTGTGGTACTGTGGTCTAATTCAGAATGTCTTACTCAACTGGTATGTGTGTGTATGACTAGCAGGGTGCATTCTGCTGTTTGTATGAAAAGCAACATTAAAGAACGGTGATTTTTTTTTTTGACATTTACAAATAAAGAGGGACATGAGTTATTTATGCTCCAATGTTGCTGCAAAGTCCTTATCTCCATGTGGCACTAAACAAGGATTTGTTGTGGGATTTGCAAGGGCCGCACAGTGCTTCTGTGTTAAGCACCCAAAACTCTAGGGGACTGGCACTAATTTCCTCTCTCTCGTAAAACAACATAGTATTCATAACAACTCAAGAGGCTTGACATAAGTAATGATGGCATGTGCAGGCGAAGATTACCACCCAACAGTGTAATCAAGGTGCTAGGTACTAATGCAAGTTAAATTGAGACAATAATGCTGAAACTTGCATTGTGGGATTAGGAGGGTACTTGAAATGCTGACGTGAGCACATCCCGCCTTCCTGCCGGCCTGGCTTTCCATTCCTGTTTATACTTAATGACCTCAAAATTTGTATGTCGTTAACACCATGTACTGAAGTGGGAGAGAACACGGTTTGGGAGGGAGAAGACTCCCTGTCTTCGTTGACTTTTGTCTCTTTTGGTAATTGGTGGCTTTTCCTGCCATATTAGGGAGCAAAGCGTGCAGCAGCGAGGCCCCTGAGGTCTCCGTAAACATGCTGTGGGCACAGAGAGCCTCCGTGCCTGGTGCTAGCAGTAATTTACATACTTTGAATGAAAAGTCATTTGTGCCTGCAAAATTGTTATTGCTGGAACAAATTTAAATACTAGTCATATGGAAATTTGAAATAAAGTCATATTAAATTTTGATGCTCAGATCAATATTGTGGAGCCCAGGTAATTAAAGTGGGTTTGTTTATTTGGCTCCTTATAAATAAAAAGGGCTTAATACAGACTAATTACACAGAATCTTTCGTCTATGGTAGGATAATAATGGCAGCAATTTAAAGTGATATTAAATGAGAATTAATAAAGGAATATTGAGTCACTTTGACTGTATTAAGCTGTGAAATGATTCCTCATCTCAATTTAACTTTCTGTCTTGAGCAGAATGATTGATAAGCGATGAATTTTTGTAGGGATAATATATAATAATATTTGATTCCAATATTTAATTAATTGCAACTGGACTTGTGACTTTATATTGTTTTTAAAAAAAATAGGAAAGATCCCTTTTCACCTTGCAAGTTCATAGCAGAATGTAGTTGACTCTTCCCTATACTTCCTTAACGTAAGTACTCCACCTCAGTCTCTGGGGTGAGGTGCAGTGGGCAGAGGCAGTGAACACCCCTGACTTCTGTCTAATCCTTTAGATAGTGACTCACTGGAAACGTAATCTAGGAAGGCAGAAGATCAGTTGGTTTGAAAGGATTGGAACCACATCTAAATCCTGAGAAGAGGCCATTATTGTTATTATTATTGAAGGAACACCTGAAGAGGAATTACCTAGAAGAAAACAGAATGGTTGATGATGCCTACAATTAAAATGTATGAAACATTTCACCATTTTACTTATAGAGTAACTTAAGGGCATTTGTAAAAGTTCTTTCTATGTAAAGATCACCTAAAAAGAGGTGGTTTGGGATCCTCGATCCTAAACATTTTTAATAACAGACTGGGCTATTTGACTTTCTGAGCATTAAATAATTTCACTTGAGTTGTCTATTGCCAGGGTGTTTTATGTTTTGCTTTGTGTGCGGACTAACTTATATGTAATTTCTTCTCACTGGGCTCCACCGCATGTCATATGCACGTTAGCATTTCTACCCTTTTAAAGGGTCCTGCTGAAGGTCAGGACTTCACACTGAACACCCTTTTTATATATATTACAAATTGCTGGAATTGTTCATTAATTTCTGTCTTTGAAATGCCATGTCAAACCTCTAAAGGAATTCACAATGCCAGTGTCCCTTGGACAGCTTCTCACCATGGTCCAGTGCGAATTTCTGATGAAATTACAGGTGCAGGGAAATGCAGAATTAGAAATATATCTGATGTTGCAATACTTGTGAAGCTATAGCTTTGTTGATGACAGGACAATTCCATTTTTGACAGTTTAATTTACTGTTGCCAGTGGACAAGAGCAAGAGGAGAATGTGGGGTTAGCCACCTGCCCCCTCATACCGTGTTTCACATGCGAGGTTGCAAAATCATGACTCCCTCAACCTGTCGGGCTCAAATGAGAAGGTTTTCAGCTGGGAAAATGGAATATATCAGTGCATGTAATATTGCCTGACCTCATAAAACAAAAGGGAAAATTGCAGATTCTGACAGCCATTATGAATCTTGTATCAGCATCCAAAACGACTTGGAGCTGGGGTATAGTACATGTTTATAATAGAAAAAAAACAGGGTTGCCACGTTGACTTGCAATATGGAGCGAAAAAATGACTTGTCAGTAATTCGTTCTCAGATGTTAAAGAGGCTGTTGAATTTACTAGTATATACACAGAAGAATGTTTAGCCCGGAGCAGAGTATGGAATAGTCTCTACACAGAGGGGCCTGCTGAAGTTAGTCATAGAGTTAGCTTGTAATGGAAGGTAGAAGGGGGAAAATTCCAAGTGAGCTCAGTGGCTGCATTGGTGGGGCCAGATTTCTCATTATAAGATGTGCTGAACCTTTTTACTCTCATCCATTGTAAATGTATAAATAATAAGACTTCTCAAAGCAAATAACATTGTTTTGAAACTATGAGCATCATTTAAATTGAATGTATTCTGTTGGAAGACTGGTTTATTGAGGCATGGCTTTTTATCTTACACTTAAAAAGTTTTATTTATATTAAAATAAGGCATAATCTCTTTCCATAGAATATATGCAGTCCAATTTAGTTTTTCTATTTAATATCCTATCCCTTTACCTTCCTGCCTGTTTCTGTTCCATAATACTCTTCTGAAGTACAGTAATTATCTCACCTTTTTTTTTCAGGTTTTTTTAAGTGGTAAGGTGGGGATTCAGCATATAGGAACTTTTCAGAGCTAGAAAGGGAAGGCCTACTTTGGGTCCATTTGCCAAGGCCATGTTCTCTGTAACCTTCTCATTTCGTTTGCCAAGCTAGTTGTGGGTTCCAAGAATCTTTCTTCCTTACTCTCTGTTTAGAATGAGATATAGCACATGAATAAGTGAAATACAGTGTGCTGAGTCAACACAGTGTCCCTGTAGAGATCCTGTTCTCTGTTATCTTCAAGAAGTTAGACATTGTGTCCCAGGACTAGGCCAAACAGCAGAGAGCAGGTGACTGACTCTAGGGTAGTGTTATGCTTGTGATCACAGTGACAACTCAAGTGGATCAGGGAAAATCATTCATAGCTCTTATTGTCTGCTCCCATTCAGAGCAGCCGGATTTCTCATCCAGCTTAGACAGTGGTGGCATGTGTTACCGTCCAGTGCAAAGATGCTGAGAATAGTGCTGCTGAGCCCACGTTGAGGGGGATAATTTACATCTTAGAATGATCACACCTTTGTGCCGCCTGATGGTGCTGTGAACGTCAGGAGATGTTAAATTCAGGATTTCAGCTGGTGCTTCAGTTCAGTAACTGATAAGTAAAATCTGAGCCTGGAGAGAGAAACTCGTGAGACTGCTTTCCCTAAGAGAGTCTCAGAACGCCAGAAGTACTGGAAAGGGGCTGTGCTGCATTCGTTCACTAGGGAGAGGGCTGCAGGGGACACAGGCAGTGTCAGACTAGCAAAAGCCAGGATGAAAGAGACTCCAGGCTGTTGAGTCACAGTGACTGAGGCACTGAGACTCTAAACACCTTGTGTTTGGTCTGAGGTTTGCTGTTGAAACTAAGAAATCAAATTGAAAGCTCCAGGCAAATGCCCAGTCTCTGCTTCACGGGTATGCCACTACATAGTATACAACTATTTGTGTAATTTTGAAGTTGAACTCATTTACTTAAGTATCTCAGAACGACTACTTGTTCTTTATGTAAATTAGGATTTTTCAAAGATTTGGAATATTTGAAATTAATTATTATTAGAAAATAGTAATTATTCAAGACACTGGTATCTTATAACAGTTGCCTTCTTAATCTTTGTAAACATCACTATCACTGTTGTAAAGCCAGTGACCTAAAGGCAGGCCTCTAGGTGCCTGTAGTCTGCTGGTCAGCCTCAACTTTTCCTCTGTTCTCACCCCTCTAGTTTCCCTGATTGCTATGTTGCTCTTCTGGCTATTTCTGGAACTTAGAAAGCTGTAAGGTAGAGCATACTAGATATGTTCTGTTTCTGTACCTGGAACATTTTATTCTAATTACCTAGTGGCTCACCCATCATTTTCTTCAGTTGTCTGGCCTAGTATTTGCTAGTCCTTATCATAGTTTACCTGGTTGTTTTTCCTACCCTGATTTTTGCTATATGGAATGGTGGTGACCAGCTCTGCCTCTCAAGCTGGCCATTTTATTGACAATACAATTTTATTGGAACATAGCCATGAACATTTGATTACATATGGTTGCTTTTTGTTTAAGGCCAGAGTTAGATGGTTGCTACAAGACCGTCTGACCCACACACATCAGAGATATTTAAATACCTGGTCCTTTAGAAAAAAATTGCAGTCTTAAACACTAACATACAACATACCAATTTGTTCCACTCTGTCCCTTGCTGGAATGTAGCTGCCAGAAGAAAGGAAGCTGTCTTTAGTTCACTGCTATAGCCATAGAGCCAAGAGAAGTATCTGGCACAAAATAGATTCTTGGAGAACATTTGTTGGCTTAATAAATATATGAGCCAGATAGCTCAGTGGACTGAAGCACCTGCTTAGGCAGAGCCCAGTGGCTGAGGATTGATTCCTGGGGTGCTGTGCTGGACTCAGGGTGTGCTGAGATAGCGATGGATACTGGGCATGGTGACACATGCCTGTAAACCCAGCACTTGGGAGGCTGAAAACAGGAGACTCACTACTAGTCCAATCTATATAGTGAAGCCCTGTAGACCCTATACCAAATACATAAAAATAAATAAATGTGAACATTCCGGCCTGCAAGATGGTTTAACTATAATTATTTAACTATTATTTTAATGCTATCTTGCACTTTATATCAGCCTCTAAGTATATTTTATTCTGGTACACAAAATGACTGCATCAAATTATAGAAGTAATGGAGCTTGCCTGAATTTCCTCAAAGTAGGCTCTGGTGGACAGTTACATGCAGGTGACTACTGGGGAGTCCTCTTGTGTTGTCCTCTAGAAGCAGATATGCATAGCATAAGAGTCTGCCATTGTGACCTGTTTGCAATTGAAATTTTGGCTGTTCTTTGGAGGAGCTCTGCAACTGGAGAGGCCTTTAGCATCCTCCCATTTTGAGGCTATGCTATCTCCATGTCAGCCTTGGCTGAGATGTTTCTCCCATGAAAGCAGCAGAGAGGACATGTCTATCCTCCAGAGAGCTAGAGTTTGAAGCACAGGGGTCTGGCCAGCACCTACAGTTTTAAGTTTTGAATTAAAATTTCCAACTTTTTTTATACCTAAGGAAATAGAGGGCCAAGAATGCAGCTGATTACATGAAAAGCCATACAGCCAGCTAATGGTAGGCTTGAGCCTTAGGAGGGTATCCAACCAGAGGCTAGCTGGAGGGCTTTGCCATCTCACTACCATACAGTGATGTTGCATGTGATCCTGGAGAGAAGCCAAATGCAGCACCTTGTAGAACAAGATCATCCTCTCAGCAGTAGGCTGCTGAGGACCCACAGGCTCTGTCCCACAGAATCTGATCAAAGCTGTGGTGACACCCTTTAACATTGGCTGGTCCATGCTTCAGACCATAGAGGGCCAGCCTGTCAAAAACATGAAGATTTATTTATTAAATTCTGTTCACTCTTGATTAGGAAATACATGCTGCAAGATGCTTCAGACTATCAGGTTGAGGGTGAAAGAGCCACATGCTCTATTCTGGGTCCAGGAAGAAACACAGCCTTTTTAAAATATCTTGGCTCCAACAGGTAAGCACTGGTCCCTGAGGACAATTAGGTAGCATAAAACCAAGAAGAAGTCATTGAAGAAACTGACATGCTCTTTGCCACCTTGTGATTCAAAGAATTGCCACCTTAAAAATGTTTCATCGTCCCAAACAAAGGAGGCATATTGTGGACCCCACCCTGTGAGGTTTCCATGCATGCATGGGTGATTTGAACCGTCTGCATTTTGCCTGACACTTAGCCATTTGGACTCCACGTGGGGAGCGGACCCTGTCTAGTGCCCTGTCTTCATCTGGGGAGGGTGCTAGTTTCTAGATTCTTATGAGGGTAGAAGCAAACCTGAATCTGATTGGTCCTAATGATTCTTGTCTCTAAGAAAGTTGCTATCTTGGGGGTTCTTCAGGTAGTTGGGCCAACTCAAGAACATGCCATTTTGGGAAAGTGTCATCTCTATCTTCTTTCTATCTAGCTTCATAAAACATTAATGTTTGTTCTAATAAAAACATTTCTGAAGCATTTGCCATTGAAATACACACATGCACACAGTCTGCAGGGAAGGCCAGTGTCTTGGGTGGGTTACTCCTGAGATATTGTTAGTTCCTTGCTCAGCGTCAGTAAGCATCACAAGGTCTTCATATGGAGAACCCCATTCTTGGCCTTATTTTCACCTACTCCCAGAAGCCTTTTGTGCACAGGGAACACAGTTGCAAGACTCGATCAGTGGTCCTACTCCACTAATTTATGCTGAGCATGTGGTTACTTTGAAAAATCCTGTAACCACATAAGTGGGCAGTTCACTGGCACTCAGCACATTGTTTTGTAGTCATTGCCACCCTCCACCTTAAAAATGTTTCATCGTCCCAAACTGAAACTATAGCCTCGAAATACCAGCTCCCCTTTCCTGTCTTCTCAGCTGCTGTCAGTCACCATTGTAATTCCTGTAGGTAGATTTTTCTAGTGTAGAAACCTCAGATAAGCAGACTTACATTGTATTTGTCTTATGTGTCTGGCATATTTAATTGAGCCTGACATCCTCAGGTTCATCCATATTGTAGCATGTGTCATAATTCCCTTCCTCCTTCAGGCTGAATAAAGTGGAATTTTGTTTTGTGCAGGGTCTCACTACCCAGCTCACACTCATTGTGATCCTCCTGTTTTCAGCCTCCCCAGTGCTGGGATTGCAGCATGCCCCACCACTACCGGTCTTGGTGGCCAGCTCAGCAAGCCCAGGGGTGAGGCTGGCACAGCATGGGTGCTAGGGCTTGAAGCCTGGTCCCTGCACTCGCCTAAGCAGACACTTAGTCTGCTGAGCTGTCTCACTGGCCCTAAAGTGAAATTCTGAAAAGATTTTCTAGGAGAAGAGCCCATCTCTGCTGCTGCCACTCATCAGGCATGGTGTAGAACACACGGCCTGGTGTTTGCTAGTGATCATCTGTGAGGTTTCCATGCATGCAGATGCATTGTGTTGCCAGAACCTGAGATGCCCACCATGTTCCCTTGCTGGCCACAGCTTCTTTGTGTGAAATTGTCAGAGTGTGATTCTCTGCCCTGACATACTCACGTCGGCTAGTTTTTCTCCTTCAGATCAGCAGTCTTGGACAGCTTCCGCTTCTGTGGCAGCCGTTTCAACCTGCTCTGTCTTGTCATTTTAGAGTTCAATATCTCCTGCTCTGAAGGAAAAAAATGGGGATGGGCTGGACCATTGTACTTGGTCTTTTGACCCTTGATGTTGCCCATGAGCAGTGAAGGATAACTTTTGACGAGCCGTGTCAGCTGTGACAGGCAATCTCGTTGGGTTGAGTGGAAATGTGCTGTACAAGTTTGAAGCCTTGGTTGGGGGCATTTTTCTGGTGTTCAATGCATTTAAATTGACACCAGGCTTCAATCTGTTGTTCATTTCTGGCTGCGCCAGAGGCTGCAGTTGCTTAAATGTGTGGTTAGGAAAGCATCCCAGGGCGTTTTTGCATATTCTCCAGTGCCCTATTGACATTCCCAGCTTTCGTTGTTTTCTTCCCCACTTGCCTTCTTACCTAACTTTTCAAATGATCTTTATTTTTTTTTAATGCTTTCAACTGAATAGGAACTTGTGAACTTTTATTTTACTTTTGTGGAAGGAGGAAGAGGCAGAAAATGGTTATGTGTTTCTTTGCTTTTAATATAAGCAACATTCTGTATCATACAGAATAAAATGCCTATATTGGCAGCTGTGATTTTAAGTGAAAATCATTTGCAAGTTGTTCCAAATTCCTAGAGATGAGATTTGTTTTGATTTTAGTTGTAAAAGGTGAAAGATGGTCAATTAGGACCACTCATGCCTGCCCTGGTATGGGCACTAGCCTGCCCTGCGCCCTACAGGTTTCAGTGGTCTCCAAGAGTGTATCAACTATGGCTTTCTTTTTTTCACACTCTGCTTTTGACTAAGAGACCAGGATGCAGATTTTACTTGGATCTCTAAGCTGTTAAATGAGCTGTCTACAAGTAATATCCTAAATCATTTGAGGAGTGGCATGTTGGAATGTATCCATTGCTCAGACCAGCAAGATAGCTCAGCAGATTAAGCATCTGCTTAGGCAAGCACAGAGATCACATTTTGATCCCCAGCACCAGATGCCATGCCATCTCCACCCCTGGGCTCGCTGAGCTGGCCAACAACACTGGACGTAGTGGCGCATGCCTGTAATCCCATCGCTGGGGAAGCTGAAAACAGGATCACTGTGAGTCCAAGCTATGCAGTGGGACCCTATATCAAACACATTAAAAATTTTTTCTAATAAAAAAAAAAGTTATCTATTGCTGATTCCTTTCCTTGAGAAATTTTATTTGACTTCAGTGTGTTTGCTCTAGTATTGTCTGGAGTATGTTTTGCCTGTGAGTTTTTCTCCCTCTCTCCCCCCAGTGCAGGCAGGGCTGTCTTCAGCACATGCTTTGTTGCTGCATGATCAACTGTGGGCTGGCATTGGTCTCCACGAGAGCATATCAGAAGACGTTGCTGGGGTGATAGGCGATGGGGGATGTGCCTCTATGGGGCTGCTCACTGCCACAGCCACCTGGCTCTCCAGGTAAGGAAAAATGGCTCAGGTTTAGAAATAGAATCCTTTGTGTGAGGGGAAGGCTCACCAGAAAGATCATGGAGGTGAAAGGTTGAAAGCACAGATACAAAAGGCTGGAGCCTTGGCAACTAGGGAAGAATAGGCCTCTGTGATGGATTTCAGACCTGTGAGGTGGCAGTCTTCTGCTGATGGATGCTGAAGGGGAATTTGGTTTGCTGGTAGGTTCCAGGCTGGCTCTAATCCTCCACTCACGTAAGCAGAGAGTTCTTCAATGGAGCAGATAAGTTCCCCCACAGCTGGGATGTAAAGAGGACAGATAGGGTCCATCCTAACTGGCATTTCAACCTGTCAAGTGAGAACATAGGGAGGAAAGAATAACACAGTGGAACCCACCCCTTGCTAACCACCCATACCCCTGCTGCTCATCTGCTCTTGGGCTATGGAGCTCACCGTGCAAATGCAGGGTGCAGAGGCAGGCCATCCACGATAACAAGATCTGGTCCCTTACCATGATCCCAGGGCAGGTCATGACAGGTCAGGTGAGAGAGGGAAGCTGGGCCATCAAATCTTTCCCTGGGAGGTAGGTAGAACGCTGGACCTGTTTCATACTGGGACTAGTCCTTGCCCCCAAGAGTGCCTTCTGATCATCCTGTCCTTCCCTATGGGCATTTCCTCTGAGGACCCTGATGGGCACTTTCCCCCTCATGAACACATCTAGGACCCCCATATAGGTCTTGAAGAGCTACCTTGCTATGGCAAACAGAAGGGACGCTTTCATGTTGGCTCTCTGAAGAGCCTGTTTTTCTTGTTAGTCTCTAGTGAGATTTTTGGAAATGAAAATGCCCAACTTGGGGGGCTGAAGAGATGGCTCAGTAGAATAAGTGCTTCCCTGGCAAGCGCAAGGGCCTAAGTTCAATCCCCAGTTCTGCCAAAAAATAAATAAATAAATAAAATTCAGTCATCAAAAATTATAAAGGGCCAGGGAGATGGCTCAGTGGAATAAGTGCTTCCCGCCAAGAGCAAGGGCCTGAGTTCAATCCCTGTTTCCACCAAAAAAAAAGAGAAAATGTCTAACTTTCTCCAGATACGTGCATACATGCTCAGGTGGGAAGAGTAGCTTGGAAATGTGTCCCCCAAGGTCCATACGTTCCCTAGATACTGATCAGCACATCTCTCCTCAGTGGAAACTCTGTATTTCTACTCCTTTGCTCAGCACCTCTGACATGCCCCAACAAACCTCCTATGCAGGACTCCCATCCTTCAGGGCTGGAGCTCACCATTTGTCATGTGGGTGAGAGTGTTTTGCATTCTTCTTACCTTGAGGCTGCTGCAGAAGGCTGCTGGCTGAGTCCACCACCCCCATCCCTGCCCCTGTATGGTGGGCACCCTCCCACCATGCTGTGCACCTATATCTGTGATTCCTGCTCTACACACGCTGCTGGGCTTTCTCAGAATGCCCATGCATCTGGGTGGGGCCACTTCTTGTTCTCACAGTACTGACCAAGGGAAAGGGCAGTGGAGAGAACTAGTTCATTTTATATTCTTAAGTTTATAGAATTTTTTGTATTTTTGTAAGGCTTTTATAAAAGGAGCTTCTTTTTTTTTAATAACAATGATTTTAAAAGTGAATATCTGTTGTTGCTTTGAGACCTGATTTCAGCTGATCAGAGTTTTCAGCATTCAAAGAGTGAGTCATGTCCTTGCCACTTTGCCCACATTTGTGCGCCTCTGGTCCATACTCCATGCTCCATTTGTCCATCCATGGACTGTCATGCCTGCACAGCGCCACCTGGATTCCTGCAGCTTTATGCTAAGTCTTGGAATTGTGTGGTGTAAAAGCTGTAAAAGCTCCTGATTTTTTTCCTCTTTGAAAAATGTTTTGGCACTTCCTGGTCCTTTGCATTCCTGTTTAGGAATATACTCATGGAGAAAAACCTTGTGATTTTACCTGGCATTGCATTTAATCTCTAGATCTGTTTGGATAGATAATTCTGTAATTTTAGTGTTCATCTATGCTTACAGACTCAATATTGATTATCTTGAACATGTGTCAACATGCTTTAATTTTTAATATGCAAGTCTTTTTTTTTTCTTTGGTACCAGGGATTGAACTCAGGACTTTACACTTGCCAGGCAGGTGCTTATGCTGTGAGCTATCTCGTTGGCTATATACAAGTCTTTTAAATATATTCTTAGATTTTCCATAAATTTTTTGGTTTTGATTCTTGAGTTTTTAAAAATATGTATAAAACATTCAATTTCTAACATTTCTTTGCCAGTGAGTAATAACACAGGAGCTTTTCATAACTGGGTCTCATATCCCATGAGCTTGCTAAGCAGGCTGGTTTGTTCTCTGGTCTGAGACTGTTGAAGCCAGTGTCTTCCCTACTTAGGATCTACTTGTATAAAATTGAGAACAGTTTTATTTCTTCCTTGACAGTATCCTGCCCTTTGTTCCTGCCTTACCATTCTGGCTAGGGTCTCCATTCTGTAATGAACATTCAGTGTCTACAAGCATAAAGCATAATTAAATAAAATATAGGTTCCTCATAATTTCCTCTGATTAAGTTAAAGGGGTTTCCCTCTGTCCTTGGAGGCCAAGTGTTTTTTTATGGAAAGATATGTGATTTTGTCATGCATCCTTTTGGTTTTCAACTGTTGAAATATTTAGGTAGTTTGTGTCTCTTATACTGTTAATATGGGAAAATAAATTGATTTTCTAATGTTCAAACAAACCTTGTTTACCTGTGATAAATGCCACTTGCTTTGAGTAATAAATACACATATAGGGCTCTGTGTGCATATATGCATATGTATTTTCAGCATCATTTCTATACATAAAAATAATAGATATGTAAATAAATGCTTCTATGTACTTACTAATATTATAAAAATTACTATATTTGTAATTCTTACTGCAAATTGTTAAGAAGGAATAGTAATCTACAGCTTTTTTATAGTGCCTTTCAGGCTATGTTTACATAATCCTTAAAAAAAAAAGTTGAGAAGTGTTTTTTTTTTTTTTTTGCTTTTTAAAATTAATTGCTTAGGATTGGCATTAATCTTTATTTAAATGTTTTCTGGCTTCTGGACATGGAATTTTCTTTGTGAAAAGTTGATTACTGATTCAGCTTTAAAAATGGATATAGTACTGTACCATTCAGATTTTCTATTTCTTCATGGCAGTTTTGATCAGTTGTCCTTTGAAGATTTTGTTCATTTCAGCTGAGTCACTGAGTTTATTTCATAAGTTGTTTGAAATACCTCCCATCCTGTTGCTCTTTTAAGGTCTAAAGAACAAATTATAATGTCCCCATTCTACCATCTTTTTTTTTTCTTTTTTGTCCCAATTTAACATTTCTCTTCTTTTCACCATCCAAATTAATCTTGTTAGAAGTTTATCACTGTTATCCATTTTTACAGAGTTTTTGCTTTTGTTGAGTTTTTCCCTGCTCTTATAGTTTTACACTGTACTGATTTATGTTTATCTTTTAATAATTTATTCAATTTTCTACCTTTCTAAAGTAAAGGTAAAGTGAAAACTTTGGTCATTGATTTTTGAACTTGAATATTAAGTCTTCAAGCTATAAATGGCCCTTTCAACATTGCTTTCCCTGCATCCCACAGATTTTGATACTTTATTGTTAAGTCTTTTTGAAATAACTTAAATACCTTAATTTCCATCATAATTCCTTCTTTGGCCTATGAGTTCTTTAGAAATATGTTGTTCAAGGGCCAGCGAGATAGCTGAATGGACTAAGAGCTTGCTTAGGTAAGCTCAGGGGCCAGGGTTCGATCCTTGGAACTACATGCTGCTCCAGCCCTGTCACCAGGTAAGCTGAGCTGGTGATGGAGTCTGGGCATGGTAGCACATGCCTGTAATCCCAGTACTAGAGGGGTAGAAAACAGGAGGATCACTGCAAGTCCAAGCTGCCTAGTGAGACCCTGAACAACAACAAAAAATAAAAATAAAAAAGACAGATAGACAGATATTCAGCTTCTGAGTCTGCCCTGCTGTAGTAGATGCCCTGCGTGCATTTGCAAAGCACCGTTTTAGTTCTTGCCCACTGGTTTGTTGGTAGAGCCTACTGTGTAGGTTTTCCACAGTCCCTCTGACCTTCAGCCTCCCTGCCTTATCTGTTACTGAGACAGAAGTATTGAATCTCTAACTGAAATTACAGATATGTCCTTTTGGTTTATTTCTATCAGTCTTTGCCTCATATATTTTAAAGATATTTTTAATATGCATAATCACTTAGGATTATTCAGTTCTTTTGATGAATTGGCTCCATAATATAGTGGAATGTCCCTTGTATCTCTGATCATTTGTCTTATGCCCATTTATTCTGAAGTTAATATGGACATTAATATTGCCAGATTGTGTATGATTTGCCTTTGCATTGTTTGTCATTTTCTTTTCACCTGTTTATTTTCAGGTGTGTTCCTTATAATGGAGTGTAATTATCTAATATGCCATTCTCTGTGTCTTATTGGAAGCATCAAGTTTAATGTATTAATCAATATGGGCAGGTTTAGCATACCACTTGCTGGTTACTTTCCATTGTATCTTTATTCTCAGTTCCCTTTCTCCTGTTTCGCTGGTATCTTTTGGGTTGAGTGCTTTTTGTGATTCCCACTTTATCACTACTATTGCCTTATTAAATCTACATTTCTTATAGGTAAATTTCTTCTTTCTGCCCAAGAGGACTCCCAGCAGTGATGAGATGCGCTGTACCAGCACTATCCAGTGTGGCAGTCATTGCCACACTTGGCTCTTGAGCATTGGCCATATGGCTAGTGCAAATGGGAAATTTCAAATTAGTATGAATATAAATATCAGTTGTAAGTGTAGCCACCTCCATAGTAGGCACTGTGTCTTCAGGGTTTCCTGTATTTCCCTTGTCTTCTCAGAGACTATTTGGAAATGGTATTCTGTAACTTTGCATATAGTGTAAGAAGGTTGCACCATTGACTTTCCATTTGCCCCTCACTGTCCTTTACTCACTAATTGTTTTAAACTTCAAAATGTGTTGTTCTTATTTTTACCTTCGATAATCAGTGGTTTGGAAACAGTTGTTTGGTCCCAACTACCGAGGAGGCTGAGGCCGGACAACTGCTCCACAGAAGCCAGCCTTGGTGTCCAAGTGAGGTGTCTGAAAAAAATAACTTAAAAGGGCTGGAGATGTAGCTCAGTGTAAGGGTTTGGTTTAATGCCTAGGACTACCCTTTCGCAAATGGTGAGAAGAAAATTGAAAGTGAGAAAATCTGCTTTTTTATTTATCCATTTCATGAAAGTCTACTGGAAGATAGAAGGGTATTAAGTGGTCAATCACGTTTTAGATAGTGAACAGGGAGGCCTGCAAACAGATGAGTGAGCGAGTCAGAGGCTGGCAAAGTGGCCCTGTGACAGAAGTGAAGGTGGCTTGGGGCAAGTGAGAAGCAGTGGACTTTGGGATGCCTTTGGAAGTGTCAGCTATAATCATCAGAATTATGCACCTTAGTGCATTTACATTTACAGCACTGTGGGTCAAATGGTGGCCCCACATTTTCACCCCATTTCCTTTCCAATTTGCTTTTCAAAAATACTTCTAGACATAAAAAAGCACACCCAGTTTCCTCATTTCAGTTAGAAAATTTTGATTTGCTGTGAATTTTGTGAATCATGGTGTACGTGTCTGTGTGTGTGTTATGGTTTCTGTCTGGTTGTCCCCCCAAAGCTTCATGCAGTGATGAAGTGAACTTCTAGAGTTTGTGATTAACTCGTGATCCACTGGGATTAGGGTGTGAGTGCTGCTGGGATCACGGATGTGAGTGCTACCCCCAGCCTGGGGCGGACAGCCTGAATGCAGCCTGAGGGAGGCAGACTTGCTGTCTGTAGCCATTGTCGCCACTGCTCCTCCCATTTTGCTCTTGGTGTTACACTCTTTGCTACTGCCAAGAGCTGCTGCCCTTTGCCACAGGCTACTTTGCTTTGGAGCCAGCTGAGTATGGACTGAAACTTCCAATAACTATGAGCAAAATAAGCCTTTCCTTCCCTAATTCTGAGTGTCAGCTATTTGTCCCAGCAATGAGAGAAGAGTAACTGAGACAGTGTGTCTGTGTGAAGCTATTCCTTAGAATTTGTAATCTATTAAGACAAAATGTAGTGTAGAGATGATTATTTTTATGAGACCTTGTATTTATTCATTATCTCTTTAAAGAGAAGACTTGTTTGTTTTGCAGCCTTTGATTAGGAGCAGTGGTTTATGGCACAGACTGCTTAATTCCCTCTCCAGTGGACAGTGTTGCACAACGGAAAATGAAAAAGTTTTCTAGTTTGTTTTTTAATTTTTCTCTCAGAGGGCTTCAAAGATGGACACTGATTGGTATCATCTGAGTGGGTTAATTCATTATCTTGCCCCTAGACTTCGAGCTCCCTGCAGAGTTAGAGATTTCCTCCTCTTCGCACCACTTCGTGCCATGTTTTGGCATGTAAGCAGAGATATAATTCTGCCTCGAAAGCTCTGGAAATGATTCTTAGATCACATATGTTTATCTCACTTTTGAAATCTAGAATGTTTGCCTTGAAATTATGGTGTTGTAAGCTATCAGCAGAGTAATCAGTGGAAGCTAATGCTTTCCAGTTTACACAGTACTAAGTGATCCAAATTTCAAATACTACGTTTCCTCCTTGGTTGAATTCAAGATGATTTCACATAGGTGAGACGAATGTTTATGTGTGCACAGCAGTGTGGCAGCTGGACGTTTGTTACTGTCTAATAATCAACCTTCCAGGGCCACCTTTTTTTGTGCTTGACTATTACTATTGAAGTAAATTCTGTAGCATAGCCAAATAAAATTCTGTATAATCTCATTTGAAATACAGTATAGTGATTAAATGTAATGCTGACTTCAATAAATGGCTTCTTCTCTTGAGATGTTTGAACTAGTAAGTTGGAGAACTTGCTCACATGAGATTTAGTTAGCTCTGGGAATGCTGAGGACTTGTGACCTACAGAAGTGCATAGAGTCCATTCTGTTGAAGGATAGACCTGACTGGGACACTTCCAGCACTAGGGGTGCAGCCCTGCTCCCCTGAATTCTGTTACTGACCACTGCTCCTTTACCTGGGGCCCGAGCAGAGGCACAGCTAGCAGTCCTGTGTTCCCATCTTCACCTGGTTGCTAGGTATGACTCATTCCATTTCTATTCAGTGGGGAATTAGTATGCAGTGTAGTGTGCATAACTGATAAGCTCTTTGCAGATATGAGCTGTTTATAATTGGGCCTTTGCCCTACCATAGTATAAAATCTTGCTGTGAAGAGAGGACAGACACCTAAAAGTATGCTTGGTAGGAGACATGGGCTGCAGGAGCATGTCAGACATGCTGGCTCCTAAGCCATGTTCAGCAACAGCTCAATGAGAAACTAGGGTAAAGAAGAAAGCAAAGGGCAGGACAGGGGCAAGACCTCTGTCTCATGGAAGATGACATGGCCAGTTGCATGTCCACAGGGCTAGCTGGTCTTTAGGATTAGCAGCTGAATTATGTTTGTGCCTGGTAGCACTGTGGTACCAGTACGTCTTGCTTTCTTTTCAGGTTCTAATGTATCACCTTTTTCAAATGTTTTTGCTTATGAGGGAATAGGGTGGTCCCTATGTAATCTTCCCCAAGAAAGGACTGTGCTATTCTGGCATCCCAGCCAAGGTGGAGCCATATGCTCCTTCTGAATGCCTGGATACATCCTGTGCCTGCTAACCCTGTCCTATTATTCCCAGCTTGGTGCTCTCGCCACTCCCCCTAAGGCTCCAACACTTAGGCACCTTTGATGAGTCCTGTGCTGTCAGGTCCTTGGAAAACCTCTGTCCAACCCATGCCTTTACTCTGCATGGAACACTTTTATATACTGAGATGTCTTATACTGACAGCTACTAATAAGCTTTAAAAACTGACCATAATAGGGGTAATGTGTCCAAGGGTAGGATGGTTGGCATCACACCATGAGCACTCTGACAGAAAACACAGTGAAGAAGGTAAGAACAGGGTGACAAACATGAGATTAAATATCACCAGGTACCATGGTGCCTATGAGTAATGTCACACCTGAGGAAGGTGGAGGCAGGAGGATCACAAGTTCAAGTCCTACCTAGGCAACTTACAGGGACCTTCTCTCAAAAAGAGCTAGGGAGATGTAACTCAGTGGTAAAATGCCCTGAGTTTGATCTGCAGTACTGGAAAAATAAATATCAGTGAAACAGAAAATCATATAATAGAGATAGCCAACAATGGATATCTTTAGAAAGATTTGTAAAAATTTCAAAAATCTCAAGTTAGACTGATTTTCTGGAGGGAAAAGAGGAAAAAACCAAACAACAAATTATAAATAAAAGGGGCAAGGGGACACTGCCAGATTCTTCAAATATTCAAGTACTCTAAAGGGATATTATTTATAACATTATGATGACAAACTTGATAATTTTCATAAAATGAGAATTTTCTTTCAAATCTTACCAGTGGAATTTAAGGAAATGGAAAGTTATAATTCTTTCATTTAAGAAAAAGTCAAGTCCTATGTGAATTTTCTCTAACAGTGAAGGGAGCTATAATGCCAATCTTACAGTAGCCCCCTTACACAAAGAACACTCCCCTTCTTGTCTTATGAAATGAGCATAACTGTGACAGAAAGATCTGGTGAGGGTACAGAGGAAATGAAAACCATATACCTATGTGTCTTGTGAGTCAGAAGCAAAAGTCCTAATATACCATTGGGCTGTCAATTTCATGGTATAGAAAAATGTGTATGTTGCAAGTGGATTTTATTCCAAGAATACAAGGTTGGATCTAAAATTTAAAAAAAATTGTAATCCCAGCACTTTGGGAAACTGAGGTTCCCATGTTTAAGCCCTATCTCAAGATAAGAAGGGGAGGGGGCCGGGAGATAGCTCCATAGAATAAGCACTTGCCAGGCAAGCGCAGGTCCTGAGTTCAATCCCCGGTACTACAATAAATAAATAAATAAATAAATAAATAAATAAATAAATAAATAAATAAATAGGTAAGAAGAGGAAGGGAGGCTGAAGCTGTATCTCAGTGCACCATCCTTGGATTAAATACCCAATTCCCCCACACACACACAATCAGGGTAATTCTTTATGTTCACAGAATAAAGAGAAAAACTTTATGATCATCTCAATCATTGCAAGATAAAGGAAACTAAACCAAGTCAAAACTAAAACATTGGATGTAATTCAAAGCATTTGACAAGAGCTCCTAATAAGGTAAAAATGCTTCAGAAAATTATGTGATAGGGTTCAGTTAAGTGCGTGCATGTATATGTACATGTATTTTTCCCTCCAGTATTAATCAGGGCTAGTTGTTTCTCAGAATTCAGTTTCTCATCCCAGCTTTTATTATTTTAGAGACCTTTTATGGTTTTGGTGCTGATGCTTTTTAAAAAGATATCCTCATTTAGCACTTGGTTCTTGACACCTCACAGTGAATACAGAAAGAATCCTGTGCATCAGGAGTCCTCGTGAAAGTCTTCTTTCCTTGTAACATGTGAGTTCACTGGAAAAGGCCACTTACAATAAACACCCTCTGTTAACATTTTCTACAATGCTTCATATTTTACTTTTGTAATATCTGCCATGTTTCCACTCTCAGTGGAAACATGGCAGATATTACAAAAGTAAAATATGCCACGTTGCTGTTACGTGTTTTATAGACACTTGATTGTCGTCTACGTGGTTTATTTTATTCCCATACCTAAAAGTAGCAAACACAGAAAGAATTTTGTAATGTGAATGTGATTGGGGGCCAAGAGTTGTATTTTCAGAAGTAGCTAAAAGTGAATTGCATTACTGCTTTATTGTGTTTGTATTGACTTTTGTATTGTATTCAGAGTTAGCATTTGTTTTGGAAGTTATTAACTAGAGGTAGTGTGACAGTGAGTCCACTTTGGACCTCTCCTATCTCTGACTTAATTTGAATTCTACTGGTGAAAAGTGTATTTGAGTTATTTAATGAAGAATTTCAGTCTCCGTGCAAGTCACTCATCTAAAAAGTAGTTTGGGATGCATTATGGTATTTTTTGGCGTAAAATGCATTAGTAGAAATATGGCCTTACTCTTCATTTTTCACTCTACTGTGTACATCTTAGCTCAGTTCATGGTATTTGCTTCTGTGAGATTAACTAAGTGCATGCTACTTTTTCAAGAAGCTTGTTGCGTTTACCTAGTGTTTTGGGAAGAATTTTTTAAAACTCTCAAGTCTAACCTCAAGGAATCAAGGTTTCATTCATCTCATCTTAAGCCATGATTTTTGCAGGGCAGTCTGTTGACTCGGGCAAGCTCTTGTGTTCCTTACTCCTAGGATGATGATAATCATTGTGTTCTGTGGGCTGTTCCTGCTCCTGCTCATGCCATGGACCCGGAAGGACCTTCTGAGCATTCTAGTCATTATCTCACCCCTCTAGAAACCAGCCCCTGAGCTAAGCCATTTAGCAAAACATCCCAGGACAAAACCAGTGGTTCATATGTGGAAAACTCATGCTCCGCACAGTCTGCATTAGGGCGAAGGAACTGAGTGTTAGGCTACAGAACTTGATGAAATATGGCTTCTGAGGGGGGAAAAGCAGGCTCTCCCTATTGGAAATCTTGACTAGACAAAAGCTGAGACTTCTTGTCCTGTTGAAGTATTTTAACAAATTTCAAATGTCATTCAAAATCAAATTTATGGTAACTTCTCCATCTCTCTTTTCTTCTGATTAGTCCAGTTTTTAACAAGATAAAAAGAGAGGAACCAGGAGTGTATCAAACTTAGGCAATGAAATGTCATCTTTTCTTGTAAGAAGCATAAGCAGTCACTGAAACAACCAAAATGCTTACTAAAAGACACCATGTCCCATAGTGCTACCCTCGAAGGAGCCACGAGGCAGATCCATGCAGATTGCTGTCCTGCAGGTGCACTGTGTCTCCTTTCCCCTGGCACCGCTTGCCTCCCAGCTACAGACATGATACGTACCACATTCTTAACTTCCTGGCATATGACTTCAGACATTAGGTTTCTGTCTTCTAGTTGAGTCATACTGTTTTCAGATACTGTGACTACTTACAGACCACTTACTTCTATATTAAACCTATACTGTGAACCCCTGGTATTTCATGATCCCAGACCATGGAACTATCTTTTTGAGCATCAGTTTTGGTGGAAATAAGTATGCTTTCACCAGAAATTTCAGCACTGACTCTATAAAATTATACTTGTAATGTACTCAGGATATGAGGTGTACATGGTGTGTTCAGTAGAATATTTTTCTTGATACTACATCTTATAGGCTATTGCTAGTTAGCAGGGACCAAGGTTCAATCCCCAGGACCACAAGCTGCCCCACTCCCTGGTATTCTGAGCTGACCACTAGGACCCAGTGTGGTGGTGCACACCTGTAATCCCAACACTGGGGAGGCTGAGACATGAGGATCACTCTGAGTATGAGCTGCATAGTGAGACTCTGTACCAAATACATTAAAAACAAAGGGAAGGAATGGCTAACTAATGTCAAGTATAGTAACTTGGTGATTGGCACTTGGTGTGAGTAATGTCATTTTTTTCCTCATAAAGACTATACCTTCACATTGGGAGAAGAAGTGAGTTTGCATTTTTGGTGTTGTTCACAAATAAAGCACATTCACAATCTCTGATTAATCCTGAGTGGATGTGCTGCAACTCTGTGAAACCATAATGTAGGGCCAGAGAGATAGCTCAGTGGGCTAAGCACCTGCTTGGGCAGGTTCAGGGACCAGGGTTTGATCTCTCTCACCACATGGGGTGCCTCCCCAGAATCCCAGTGGTGCTGTGCCAGCCACCAAAGCTGGGCCTGGTGGTGTGCGCCCGTAAACCCAGCACTACAGAGGCTGAGACAGGGGGATCACTATCACTCTGAGCTGCATAGTGAGGCTCTGTACCAAATAAACAAATTATTTTTTAAAAATCATAATGCATATGTTCACAGGGGGGAGACCCATCTTTGAGGCCTGAAAGGGAAGGTGTGTTGAGCCAGAGGGAGGTGTATTTCCAGTACTTGTCTAGAATGAGCATGAAATTATCCAGAAAGTTAAAAAGGAAAATGTGGTTTGTTAGGACAGATACTTCAAGCAACTTATTCTCTTTACAAAGATGCTAAGCGTCATGAGCATGCTGCACTGTGCCTGTGTGCCATGTGCTTGCATCTGCATGGGGAACAGTAAAAGCCATCCTGTCGGAGCTGCTGAAGGGTGGGAAAGGGGTCTGCAGGTGTATCCTTTGTCTGGTTAATCACAGTGCTCCTCCTGCCTGGCCGCCATCTACCTTCCACATGCACCAGGTACCCAATGTGCTTAGTTAATATGTAATTCCCTCAACATCTCACCCCCTTAGGAGCAACAGGTACCCAGCACTGGTGTTGTCCGTCCAGATGAAAGGGCCTGGCCACTGTGATTCCACTTCCCTTTGATCTCCCTGCAGAAGGTCGGCTTGTCTGCCTGGAGATTCCTCTGAAGGGCAATTTAAAAGTTGGATTTGAGCAACATCAAGTGAAATGTCTTCCCATCTCATGCCGTGAGGAGCTCTTTGGTGTAGTTCATGGCTGGATGTGCAGAAAGATGTTAACCCTTCCTTTGAAGCAAACTGTCTTACAGGCTGAACTTGTCTGCTACTGCTCCCTTTGCTTTTTAGAGGAGAAAGCCCAAATAGTTTTGTTCTGACAGAGCTTCTCAGCCCTTGAAGATGAACTCATTGCAGTGTTTAAAATTCATCCTAAGACTCAATCCCCTTTACTTTGTTAATGCCCAACAGATTGAATGCACATGGATGCATAAGGCCCATAGAGCTGATAGAAAAAGAAAACAAGGAGGGTTTCCCCAGGCAGAGCAGAATGCTGTCTCAAGGTGTTGGATCAATAAAATAATCCATTTTAATGGTGAACTGGCAAGAGCTACTAAATACCGTCACTGTTAAAGTGCTGTGAGGAAGTGAAGCAACTTCGTGGCTCATTGCATTATACCACCACGCTCATCCTGGGGGGTGGAAATGATCAGGTCACTCCTGATGCTGTTCTTTTAAAGAAAAATGGCTCACTTTACAAGTAGTTGCTTTTTATAAATAGTTTGGAAAATGCATTGCTATCCAGGAATTCAGATCTACTCTTGTTTTGTTTTTAATGAAAAATGGAAGGAAAAATACATTGAAGTCCCAGGCCCCATCAAGTATCTCACGATCACATAGTGAAGCAAGGGTAAGCAGCGTGTTGCTTGTATTTCCTGTTCATGTTTCCAGGTTGTATATTTTGTTTCTCAAGTTTCATTTCTGTTAGTGGAACGAGTCTTTTTTTTTAATAACTAAAATCCTGCTTTTAGACATTTGTAACTCAATTGTGAACATACTAGAAGACGAGGAGAACGTTTTAGCTTTGTGTTTTCAGAAGCTGGGGTAAAGAACTAAGCGATAATTTGTTGGGTGAATGTTTTGTTCATCACGAGCTGTTCAGATGATGTGGTGGAAGATGGATGGAAAACATTGTAAACTGGAAATTGTACAATTTCGGGTGGCATGAGTCACTGTTACTTAGTAGTGCAAATGATTTCATAATTTTTTGAGACTGTGAAAGTATGTGTTCAATGCTGAAAATAAACTGTTGTGGAGAAATTAATTTGTATTTAATTGCAGATGTAACTATTATTTATGAATTATCAGTCCTAATTTCATTTTTATGCATACGTTGTACAAATTTCTAACGAAATGTGGATAGCTTCTCCTTGTGTGTCCTCTGATGTCATAAGCCTTTTCATGCACCATGAGCCTTATAATATACCTCTACATATTACTTTAACTGTCTTATGGAGGTATCATCATGTATCTAATATCACTAAATATGCTGTGCTAAGTAATTTAGATTATCTTAATTTTCAACTATACCAAATTTTACCACTGCAGCGTCCTAAAAGCCAATTGTGCCTGTGTTACTTTCATTTAATAAAGCACTTTCCAATGTCATTTCTCAATAGTTAATGTAATAACTGCACCAGGCAGATAGGCCAGTTGTTGTCTTTGTCACAAAGGAAGAACTGAAGCTTAAAAAGTTAAAGTAGTATTTTGAAATGTAAGCTCCACTCTTTAAAAAATAAAAAGAAAATTCAAAAAAATTAAATGTAATCTCCAGAACAGCACAGAAGCATGTTATAGAGGATTTGGAGTTGTGCAGACAGGAAGCCATACTAGGTCTCCTTCCAACACAGTGATTACTTTGTTTATTTCCCTAGTGCTGCATGTGTAGGCCAGGCCCCACCTATTGCTCTGTGAGATAATCAGACCAGTTCTTTGGTAGCATATGGGGATATGTGTGCTCGTGTTAGATCTTGGAGAAGGTTGTGTACACAGAGTAGTTTCAGTCTTGTCTTTGTTCTAAGTGTGACTGGGTTATCTTTAAAAGTCAAGTGGAGACCACATGCCGCACTGGCCTCACTCCTGGGTACACTGAGTCCCAGCAAGACTCTGTACCAAATATATTTTTAAGGGGCTTGGGAGTTAGCTCAGTAGAATAAGTGCTTGCCTGGCAAGCACAGGGTCCTGAGTTCAATCCCCAGTACCGGGGGGGGGGGTGGCTGGGACATTAGCTCAGTAGAATAAGTACTTGCCTGACAATACAAGGTCCTAAGTTCAATCCCCAGTACAAAAAAAAAAAGTATATATATATGGCTGGGACATAGCCAAGCAGCACAAGTGCCTCGCTTGCAAGCACAAGGTCCTGAGTTCAATTCCCAGCACCAAAAAAAAGAACTAACTGAAAACACCAGGCATGGTGGTACACAATTTTGGGCCAACCAAGTAGCTCAGCAGATTAAAGCACCAGCAAGCAGGTCCAGGGGCCAGGGATTTGATCCCTGAGCCTGCTGTGCTGGCCCCACCCCAGGGCACCCTGAGCTGGCAATTGGGTGCGGTGGCACGTGCCTATAATCCCAGCTCTTGGGAGGCTGTAAACAGGTGGATCACTATGAGTCTGATCTAGTAGTGAGACCCTGAGCACTGTGTAAGTCCTTCCCTAAAATTCTAAAAGAGAAAGTCAAGTGGAGAGTATCCTTGATATGCTCATTAGTGATGTTTGGTCTCATGCTTCTTGCTGCCAAGAGAAAGGACTATGTTATAAAGAAATTTTAGGTCCAATGGAATAAGCCAGGTAAAAGGTGATCTGTCACTTAAACATTTCCTTTTAAAATAATTGCCTTAATGTCCCATTTCTCAAAATATTTTCAAAAAAAAAATTTCATGTAAATTAAGACAAAATACTGTTTTTCCCTAGTAGAGGGAAATGTAAGTCAAAATGTGCAGCTGGATGAGCAGAAGTTGGAAAGCTTTTATATAACAGTGCTGCTAATCCTATAAATTGCTATCTGCCTTGTGACCACACAAGGCGTGCAAGCACAGAAATACTAAAATCTTTTGATTCAAGAATAACAGCTCAAAAATATGTATTCTAAAGAAGATCTAAAGTATAGAAAAAGCTTTACACTTCTCAGCTTCTCCTAAAGTGAAAAAAAATTAATAATAATAATAAACAAAATAAAACAAAAAAGCGAGAGAGAGGACACTTAAATGATCAGCAATAATGAAAATCACGGAACATCTATCTCATCCAATAATCAGCATCCAAGCACTTGTGAGACTGTGCAGATGTGGACAAATGCTCGGGCTGAGTGAAGACGCCATGCAAGTTATTTTTTTTCAGTACCAGGGATTGAACTCAGGACCCTTGTGCTTGCCAGGTAGTATTTATTTATTTTAGGGAAGGGTCTACAGGGTGTTCAGGGTGTAACTACTAGATTGGAGTTGTAGTGATCCACCTATTTACAGCCTCCCAAGAGCTGGGATTACAGGCCTGAGCCACCACGCCCAGTCTCAATTGCCGAATCAGTGCACCCCAGGGGCGGGGCTGGCACAGCAGCAAAGCAAGTTTCTAAGTGATGTACATTACAACAATATAATGTGAAAAAGCCTGGGAGCAAAGGCTCTAAAATGGTACTAAGGACTTTTTCAAGGATGACAACTGAGGAAGTTTTTGTTCTTTGTCTATATTTTAAGGTGTTATGCAGTGTAGTTTGTTTTGAAAACTAATGGCTTTGTTGTATAAAATTTACAACTTTTAAAAGTTTAAACAACACAGGAAACAAAAAAAAATAACAAGCCACCTCACATCACATAGCCTAGCAATAAGCATTGTTGGTATTAGATGACCCTCTTTCTAGAAGTTATGCTTTGCAGATGAATAGATGGAGAGAAACAAAAATATAGTGGCTGAATAATTTGAAGTAGAGTGTAATACAGCATTGGGCAGACGTTATCCATAAAGAGCCAGAGAATAAATATTTTTACCTCCACCACGACTACTGTGCTGTGTAGTGACCACATCCACACAGACTGTAAGTGAATTGGTATCTCTGATTTCCAGGAGGGGCTTATTGCTCTCTGTTCTTTGTTTAGACCCATTGTGGCTGGGTCTAGCTGTCCCCCCAAAGCCTCATGTGGTCTGGGGCTTTTTCAGAGGTGGCTGGATCTGGAGTATATTTTGCTGGGACTGATTCATGGTGCAATGCCAAGATCTGTGACACACCCACCACAAGTAAGAGTGAAGCATAGGAGGGGCTGTGGTTGTGCCTTGCTTCTTTGATGCCTCTGCCTGCCATGAACTCTTTCTCCACCTCAGTGCCTGTCTTCCCTGCCCCCCTGACATGGAGCCAGCTGATCATAGACTGAAATCTCTACAAATTGTGAACCTTTCCCCCTTTAACTTTGAGTATTGTATATTTTGTCTCAGTAGTGAGAGAGAAATACCTAAGATACCTATATTTTTACCTGATATCATCTACTGCCTGGTAAATTCCTTTAATGTTTTGCGTAGTGCCCATCTAGTGTAAATAAATTCTTACAGCTTTTGTATGTCCCCAAAACTTTATAGCTCCTTGATTATTTAAATTATTATCATTATTATCATTGGGGATAGAATTCTAGATTTTTTCCTTTTTTTTTTTTTTTTTTGGTGGAACCGGGGATTGAACTCAGGTCCTTGCACTTGCCAGGGAAGAGCTTATTCTGCTGAACCATCTTCCAGGCCTCAGAATTGTAAATTGAGGGATTATTGTTCTTTTTAAATTGCAGATTCACTACACTCTCTTCTTTATTAGCATGTTTATATTAAGAATTCTGACATCGTTATCCTTTTGTTCTCTATATTGTGGTAACCTTTTTTCTTTAGCTGATTCTAAGCCTCTATTAATATTGTTTTGAACAATTTGATTATGATGTTTCTCAGTGTGGTTGGCTTCATGTTTCTTGTACTTGATTTGACTACCTTGTATCTGTGTGTTTATAGTATACCTTGAATTAGTGAATACTTTTGACTTTTTTTTTTGTATTTTTAAAATTTTATTTTATTGAAGAGACAAATATCAATGAGACAGTTTCAAATCTGATTAATAGGACATTTTCAATAATTAATACATTTTACATTGTAATCTTCTTAGTGGTTATCCATAGTACAAGAAGCAGACAGGATATCCTGTCCAAACACTATTACTACAAATCTTTCTTCTCATAGAATTAAGCAATAGTAGCTGTATATCTATCCTAACCTGTATTACAAATAAAAAATGGTTCTTCCTTTGTATCCCCTTTTTTTGTTTAGTCTTGACTGTTACTTCTTTTCTTTCTCCTTCCCTCTCAGGAACTTGCATTGCATATATGTACATTCTCTTGAAATTACCGAACAGGCCAATGATATCTTCCTTTCAATTCTTTTTTTTTTTTTTCTTTACCTGTCTTGTGTTTTTATATAGTTTGTATAGTTTTGATTTGGTCTGGTTTAGTTGTTGTGTTTTGTTTTGAGCCAGTTTTCACTAGATAATTCAGGCTGGCTTTGAACTCACTATGTAGCCTAGACAGGCTTCAAATTTCTAGTGATCCTCCTGGCTTAGTCTCTGCAGTGCATGGATTGCAAGCATGCACCATCACATCCAGGTAGTTTCAAGTTTGTGTTCAAGTTCACTGAGCTTTTCTTTTGTAGTATCTAATCACTGTAATCTGTGTATTTTTCATTTTAATCTTTTTGGTTCTTATCTATAGAAGTCACATTAGGTTTTTTTGGTTAAAATAAAATACTTTACATCTGTTTAGAGTTATACTGACTTTCTGTGTCCTTTTCTGCTGCCTCTAACATCTGCTGTAGTTGTACTTACGTTCCAGTTGGTTAGTGTTTCTCTTGATGACAGGCTGTATTTTCTGGCCTTGTCACCTTTTTTGGAATGCACAGCATTGTGAATGTTTTACCTTTGTTGGTTCTAGATAATTCCAGTAAATATTGTTAACCTTTGTTCTAGAATGCAGTTGAATTACTTATAAATAATTTTATTCTTTTGCATTTTAATTAAGATTTATTAGGTAGAACTAGAGTCCCTGGCCCATTTCTCAGTGCTCCATGCCTTAGGAGGTTTGCCAGTCTGGCCCCTGTGAAGAGCAGCTCCTCAGAAGGGAATGTATTAACATGTAGCTAACATAGAGGCTTTGCAGTCTGTAGCTGCTCAGTAAATGTTGACTACCAAGAGATTTTTTTCTTCTATCACCGAAAGGAGGCCTTTAGGATGATGCTCTTGCGCTGTGCTTCTAAGCATCCATCAGTGAAAACAGACCATCACAATAACATTTCTTCATTTTCTTTTTTTGAGTTAATTTTATTGAGAAACAAATAACAATGAGACAGTTTCAAAACAGGTTTGTAGGACAGTTATAGTAGTTGATATATTGCATATTGTTGTCTTCGTAGTAGTGTTCATAGTACAAGATGTAGACATGATATCCTGTCCAAACACTACTAGTGCAAATCTTTCTTCTCATTGAATTAAGAGAAAGTAGCTGTATATCTATCCTATTTTGTATATACAGGCACAAAATTGTCCTTCATTTGTATCTCCTTTTTTTGTTTAGTTTTGTCAGAGATGGATATTCCATTGTCATTTAAATATTGCAGGTGTGTGAAATTCAGCAAAATAATCCAATATAGTTTAGTAGTCCATAATAGTAGTAGGTTATCTGTAGGACTGGCAATGTCAGAGGTTGTTGACTTGAACCTTTCATTTTCAATTAAACTTTCTTTTCCGTCATCTCAGGTTTCTGGTTAGGCCTTCAGTGCAGTTTTGAATGGAAATTGTAATAATGGGAATTCGTGTCTTGTTGCTCAGTTTAAAAGAAAAGCTAGCAATTCACTATTGATTTTAGTATGAGTTCTATAGATTGTTGTGTGAGTTCCCATTTCCTCTCCAGAAGGAAAGTCCTTTTTGAAATTGGAGTATTTTTTTTCAAACGAGGCCATTTTCACATTTCCATTTATAAGAAAATAGGATGTATATGAATGAAGCAAATTTAAAAAGTAATCTTTCACATAATCAAAAACTGTATAATTGAGGAAATAGTCTACAATTAATTATTTCTGAGTTACTGTTTAGACTTTAAACTCATCAAGTGAACATTGAAAGTCATGCTTTTCAATTAGAGCTGGCTTTAAATTGGCAGGTCCATCCACCCTTCGGTTGTTGAAGTCAGAAGCTCTGTCAACCTGTAGGATTTTCTAATGGTTCTTCCTCTTAAGTAAAAGTGTTTCTGTTTCTTACAGATTTTACATTTTCAATGACCTGAATAGGGAGAAGCACCTTTGTCACAAGTTAATGAAGTGTGACAGATAATGTAAGGCCTATCTGAAGAGCTCTGTTGAGTGTAAGTGGGGTTCACACCTCCTAGTGAGAGCTGTGAGCAATGCTTTTGTCATTCTGAGGGAGACCTCAGTTTTCTAGAAAACTGCTGGGAAATGGGAAAGGGTAGAAAAGGAATGTGTGTTGGGGGCCTGGGGTGAATGCAGAGGTGCCTGAAATATACTCTGCTTCAGGGTCCTCCGCAGAGCACAGGCCTGCTGCACAAGGGCTCTACCCCTGAGCCCACTTGGAACTGGGTTCAACTGGCCTCCATTGCAATTCTGTAGCTCAGTCTCTGCGATGCCTGGGCCTCAGACTTCCTAGTCTGGTCCTCACACTTGCCATGTTGGTGCCCCACACGCTTTCTTCTTCCTTTCTGCAGAATGCATCATTTATAAATGGATTGCCATGAAGATTTTAATACAGTTAAGATTAGGTGAGTCAAAGCATCTGTGTAGGGGGCAAGATTTAAATCTGAAGGCTGTCCCTGTTAGGTCTGTGCACTTCAGTCATCTCCCCCAAAATTCATGTCCTCAGTACTTCGGGGTGAGACTGTACTAAGTTACAGAACCTTTTTAAGTCATAATTAAGAGTCTTTGGAAGAACTTGATCTTTGGGAAAAAAAAAAAAAAGAGGTAATTAAGTGGAGTCCATAGAGTGGGGCCTGATCCATTCTGACTTATGTCCTTATAAGAAAAGGAGATTAGGACACAGAGATGCTAGGGCCAGTATGCATTAGAAGGAGAGACATTTGCAACTTGGAAGAGAGGCATTAGAAGAGCTCACCCTGCAGGGTTTTAATCTGGACTTTAGACTCCAGAAACATGGGGAAAAAATGTGGATCTTTTTTTTTTCTTTTTGTGATGTCACATGGAGTTGGCCAGCCTGGCCTCAAACCTCAGCTGCCACATATGTAGGTGTGTACTGTTACATCTGGCTAGCCACTTAGCCTTTGGTATAGACAGATCATTGCCACCTTATAGCACTTTGCTGTAATATTCCTTAAATTTTAGGATAGTCTATAAACAATAGGCATATGTAGAAACCATTCTTTGAATTTTATCTTTTACCAAGCTAGTGACATTTGGTATAGTATACTCTTGCAAGGATAGATGATAGCAAGCAACCACAGGTCCCACTTAGCCACAGATGATAGTAAATATGTTGTTATAAAATAGGCTATGTCTTCTACCCTTTTACCTAGCTATATGTGTAAGCATGTTCTAAGCATGTTTTAAGTGAGATATATGTTTCAAGTGCATCTTTGACATATATTTTTTCATTTTACTATGGGTTTGTCAAGACATAGCCTCAGCAAACCAAGAAAAGTAAGCATTATGATCTAGTAGCCACATAAATTCATGTAGCAAGGGTCAGTGTTACACTTGGACTGTCCTGAGTATGAGAGCACCTGGAACACTTAGGGGCTATTGCCTGAATATGAGAATGGCGTTTCCCCCACTGTGGAAGGACAGTGGCCACCCAATGTATTTTACAAATAGAAACTTGTTTTTTTCACTCAGCTGCCTCTGCATCTCAGAGATACCTCAGGGTATGAGAGGCTCCAGATGTGTCTAATCCATATTTTTCTAAACCAACCAAACAAAAAATAATTCTTTAAAAGGAACTTTTGTTACTTATATGCATTAACTACAGTATCTATCTTAGCTGTAGTCCATGACAGTTCTTCCTTACTCCATGTGGCCAAGGGAGTAGCTTGGACACACCAGAGAGCCTAGTGGTTCTGTCTTCCATGAAGAGGAGACCCCAGGTGCTGCTTACCTTGTGAAGGACCAAAGAGAGCTATAGAACAGCTGTCAGAAGAGAAGACCCACATCTCTTATCTCATAACCACTTCACAAAGAAATATTTATAAAAATAGTGGATATCAACTTGTTAGTTTTAAGAAAACAGCAAACAACTTATTTTAAAAAGATTTAAGAGGTTTCTGAGCAGCCAAATGCAAGAAAAAGTGGCATACTTCTCAACATACCATAGAGAGGGTGTGAAAATTCTAAAACAATAGAAAGAAAACATTACAGGAACAGTGATCATATTAACTTCAGGTCTTCTATTTGTTAGTTAATTGTTTTGTTTGTATTTGTGTTTAACCAGCAACCTTTGCACTGAGCTTTGTCCCTAGCCTTTTGATTTAAATTTTGAGACAGGGTCTTGTCAAGTTGTTAAATTGTCCAGACTGGGGGCAATACTTCTGCAGGTTTTTCCAACAGTAGCATTGTAACTTCTTATACCGTGGAGGACCATTTTCAAAATGTCAAAGAAGATAACCTAAGACACAGAGCTTAGAAAAAAACAATTTATTAGATAAGGCTCCATAATGTACATCATGTAATTCCAGGAAACATGAATGAATTAAACTCAATGATAAGAAACATAAAAATTGATCAGTTAAGTATAAAATAAAATGTCTTTCATAAAGGTTATCTGAAACATGGAGATTTTAAAACTTTAAGAGTAAATGGATAGAAAGACAGACAAGAAACATACTAAGCAAAATAAGCAAAAGAAAACTCAGGTAGCTATGAGGAACTGTGTAGAACAGTATGTTAGAGGTGTAAAGGGTCACTGCATACTAAAAGGAATAAAATACATTAATTTTGTTGATAAAATATAATAGAATATAAACAAAATCACAGAAAAGTTCTGAGGATACAGAACAGTAGTATCATCTACTTTAAGAACTTAGAAAGTAGACAATATAATTCCTTTTTTTTTTTTTGGTCTTTTTGAGACAGTCTCACTATGCAGTTCAGGCTGGCCTTAAGCTCACTTTGTAGCTCAAGCTGGTCTCGAACTCACAACAATCCTCCTGTGTCAGCCTCCCGAGTGCTGGGATTACAGGCATGCGCCACCACGCCCAGCTTAATATAATTCCTTTTTAAAAGAAAAAATGATGAGTACAAATTAATGAAATAAGAATACAATGAAAATAAAAAATACAAAGATCCAAAGAACCGATAACTTTTTTCTGTTTTTAATTTTGCTTGCTTATATCTGGTAGTCTGAACAACTAGTGCTGAAGATAACATTATGCAATACAACAAATACTGTCCAAATCATATTTTGTTCGGTGAAATTCTATTGATTATTTGAAAGAAAAAAATAAAGATAAGGCATATATGAATATCACAATTAATGAAAAAGAAAAGAGAAATTTTAGATTAAGCGATTAACTCAGCAGATTAAGGTGCCTACAAGCAGGGCTTGGGGGTTCAATCCCCTGTGCTCGCCCTGCCCCGGGGCATGTTGAGATGGCAATTGACACTGGTGGGCGTGGTGGCATGAGCCTCTAATCCCAGCTCTTGAGAGGCTATAAACAGGCAGATTACTATGAGTCCCATCTAGTAGTAAGAACCTGAACACCCTGTAGACAACTTCTGTAAAAATACAAAAAAAAAAAAGATTAGGGCGAGGGAGATAGCTCAGTAGAATAAGCACTTGCCTAGCAAGTACAAGGGCCTGAGTTCAATCCCCAGTTCTGCACAAAAAAAAAAAGAAAGAATGAATGAATTTGGAAAGCAAAACATATGCCTAATACTAATCCAAATACTAATCAAAAGATACCCAAAGGAGCTATATTATTATCACATGAAGTGGGCTCCAAAGCCAGATGTCACCAGGGATAAAGAGAGATACTACATAATGATCAAATGATCAGTTCACCAAGAAAGTGTAATAATCTTAAATGATTATGCACTGGACAACATAATTTCAAAATAGAGGAAGAAAAATGGAATATACAAATAAAGTCCACAGTTTGTTTTATTTATTTATTTATATTTTAGTACAAGGTCTATAGGGTCTCACTACATAGATATGATTCATAGTGATCCTCCAGTTTTCAGCCTCCCAAATGCTGGGATTATAGTGCACACCACCATGCCCAGCCTCAATTACTGTCTCAGTGCACCGTGGGAGCAGGTCCAGCACAGCAGACCCAGGAATAGAACCCCCTGCCCCTGTGCTTGCTTGCAGGCGCTTTAATGTGCTGAACTATTTGGCCAGCCCTATATTCTCTTTAAAAAGTAAAAAAAAAAAAAAAAGAAACCCAAAATATTTTAATGTAACTGTGGGGCCGTCCATATAGCTCAGCTGACTACAGCACCTGCTTAGGAAGGTGCAGGGACCAGGGTTTGATCCCAGGTGCACTGTGCCAGCCCCACCCCTGGGGCACAAGTCTGAGTCTGGACATGGTGGCACATGCCTATAATCTCAGTGCTTGAGAGGTTGAAAACAGGAGGATACTTCAAGTCTGAGCTGTGTAGTGAGAGCCTGTACTAAAATACATTTTAAAAAAAGAAGAATTGATACTGAATTTCACCAAACAAAATATGATTTGGACAGTACTTGTTGTATTGCATAGTGTTATCTTCAGCACTAGTTGTTCAGACTACCAGCTATAAGCAAGCAAAATTAAAAACAGAAAAAAGTTATAGGAAATTAAGAATGAATGAGGGAAATAATTTTAAAAGACAGAAAAGCATTCTCAGTGCTCAAAAAAATAAAATCATTAAGAATATAAATTTACTCAGACAGCGCCATCTACAATTTCATGTACTTCATATTTACACAGTACTATATTCAACAAAAGCTAAGTATGTCTGTTTAAGCCCATATGTATCGATTGCAAAATTGACTGCATTTTCTAAATAAATTTGAAGTTACTCCAGTTGTCTGATCTATATTCTATAATGGAATTAAATTAAAAAGCTATAACATAAGAAATGGAAAGTTCAGAATATTTGAAAATTCTAAATAACCTATAGTTCAATGAAGTCACATGGGAAGTTAGAAGAGATTTTTAATCACATAAACATGAAACACAGCCTATGCAGAGCTTCAGGTTGTAGCTAAAACTGCGCTTTGAGAGAAACTTAGAGCTTTGAGTTTTCATGATAGGGAAAGAAAGGTCTCAAAACAATAAGCTTATTGAAGAAACCAGAAAAATAAACTCAAATTAAACCCAAAGCAAACAGGAGGGAGATAATAAAGGTAAGAAGAGATCAGTGAAATAGAAAGTAGAAAACCATAGAAAAATATCAGTGAGTCAGAAATGAATTCTTTAAAAATTATCAGTTAAAATAAAAGTCTCACACCGGGTATGGTGGTACATGGACTGTAATTCCAGCCCTTGAGAGGCTGAAGCGGAAGAAGCACTACAGTTTCAAGGTGAGCCAGGGTAGTGAGTTCTAGGCCAATCTGAACTACATAGTAAGGCAAAAGAAAAAGAAAAAAATTTAAAATCTCAAATCAGATTTTTTTAATGAAATGACAGAAGGACAAAATTAAGGGTGTTAATAATAAAGAAGGGTCATTGCTAGAAATGTACCCTGCCTCCAATGACAAGCTGCATTGCTCATAAACTAGGCCTTTATACTTCACTATTTAGATGAGTAGATAACTTTTTAGGACACAAATTACCAAAGCTCATTCAATAAGAAAATGGTAACCTATATAGTCCTGTTTATTGTACTAACATGATTTAATGAATAAACCTTACCATTAGAAAAAATTTGTACATCCCCCATTAGCCTCATTGGGGAAATCCACAGAACATTTATGGAAGAAATAATAGTAATTTGATGACATTCCTTCAGGAAATACTTTGCATCACCCTATTTGTGATGTCAACATTACCATGACACCAGGAACTGGAAGACAAATGCAGATCAGTATCCCCCATGAACATAAATGCAAAAGTCTTCAAGAACAGTAGCAATTTCAATCCAACAAAATATAACAGAGGCAATGGATTATGGCCAAGAAGAGTTTACTTGATGACTTTTAAGTCTTTAAAAAAAAATCATATGTTCAGTATTTTAAAATCAGTCAATTTTCCATATCACTAGGAAATGCTTGATCTGATCAAAAGGGTGTTGTGTTTACTGACCTCATAACTGACAGTGAAAGAGTAAGTGCTTTCCTCTGAAACTTTTAAGCAATATAAAGCTGTCTGTCCTTACTTCTGTTCTTCTGGAGGTGCTAGCTAGTCTTAATACATCAAGAAAAAAAAAAAATAGATTGAGTAGGAAGAAATAAAACATCATCTACATGGAAAAACCCTACAAAACTGCTAACCATCCAAAAATTGTACATATTTATTCATTTTATTAGTATATGTTTGCAGTAATAATGTTTACATTCCTTGTTGGGACTTGGTATATGTACATACTATGTCGTAATTTCTTTTTCATCTCCCTACCCTCCATTTTTTGATCTCCCTCCCATTTGAGAAAGACCTATTTCTCTACTTCGATTATTCAGGCTGAGGAGATAGTTTGGTAGTCTGAGTGCCTGCTTGGCAAGTGCAAGTACCCAGTTCAATCCCCAGTACTGCATGTCATGCAGACCCTGAAACCAGACATGGTAGCGCAGGCCTGTAATCCCAGGGCTGGGGAGGATGAGACAGGAGAATCATTACAAGTCTGAGCTACATAGGAAGACCCTATACCAAATGAATAAATAGATAGAAATTTTAAAAATCTACTTCTATTGTCTTTTTTTTTTTATCTAAAAATTGAGTATCTCATATAAGAAAAAAATGTGGGATATTTAAGCTTGTGTGTTCAATTTATTTCATTTAACATTATGGGCTCAAGGTACATTTATTTTCCTACAAATGATTCGAATTCACCTTTATGGTAGAGTAGTGCTCCATTTTGTAGAAATACCATTTCTATATATTAGCAAAGAATATAGAAAATCCAAATACTAAGTATAGTTGCATTGATAATCCAGATTGAATATCCCTAATTTGGGCATCTAAACTCAAAAGTGCTCTCAAATCTGAAACTTTAAGCACTGATATCATGCCTAAAAAGATAGTATTTCTGATTTCAGATATTCAAGCTTTGGATGATAAACCAGTAAAAATTATGCAGTTACTCCAAAATCTGACCAAAAAAATATCTGAAATACTACTTGCTTCTGCTCCCATATACATTTTGGGTAAAGGATACTCATCCTTTAATAAAAATAACATGAACTAGATTTTTATCTAATGAAACTTACATTTGTATGCTATATGTTTTCATTGTATTTGTATGCTGAAAACTATTAAATGTATAAAAAAAAGTAAAAGAACACGTAAATGAATTGAGAGATCATACTTGTTCTTAGATTAGAAGATTCAGTATTATTAAAGTGTCAATTCCAATTCTCCCAAGATCAGTAAATGGATTTAACACAATTTCAGTCAGAATCATAGCAGATCTTTTTGTAGAAACTCACAAGCTGTTCTGAAATTTATATGAGAAAGTTCCAGTTTTTACAGCTTTTCTAGAACTCTTCCTAACAGTCCATCACAAGAGAATAAACAGCTCATTCTGTGACTCCTTTAAGAGCTATCATAAAAAGAGGATATCACAATTTCTCTTAGGTCCTATCTTGTAAGACAGAGACTTTAAATTTTTTTTTAATTAAGGCTTTTTCCATCTTTGTGCATGATATTATCTTGGGGAGAAAAATGAAGGAAACCGAACTCTTTACTGGGAATATTTGTGGTTCTGATAGTTGTTTGACAGGTACAGTCTGTGTTACTCAGAGTCCCATCAAAATTAACCAACAGACCCTTCTCCAAACTTCTCTGATATTATAACATTAGAAGACTTTTTCGCTTTGGGTTCTAATGTGTTTTGTATCTAAAGGAGGGCCGAAAACATGAAATCTGCATAATATATGCAGTGCAGCTAATATTAGAAGCATGTTCAAGGAGCAGCCCCTGAGGTTAATAGAGTTTAATTTGCAAGACAAATGAAGGCTCATTTTCTCCTAGGCACTCTGCTCTCAATTCTAGTAGGGCCACTTTTGAAGAACAGGACTGTGAATAGATGACATGACCTTTGTCAGACAGGAACAGAACTGGTATGCCAGACCAGGTGGCCTTCAGTTTGAAAGGGCATTTCCTGCAACTCAGAGCTGTCCACCAGCTAGTTCCCTCCACCACTGCCCAAGTGGGGGAGGGGACAAGTGTTTATCTCTAGGAACTTCATCATTGCTAAAACTAAAAACAGACAATTCAAGTGCATAAAAGCAGTTTGAAAGTTCTAAAGTGAATCCAGATTTTTCTTCATGGGAAATAGTTTCCATGTTTTAAAAATGATATTTCTAGGAATTCCTATAACCAAGGAAAATACTAAAAAGTTGAATCACTAAAAGTAATAGGTAAAAAAAGAACATGACAGAAAATTGATTTTGGTCATCTGAGGCTGGTAGGCTTGTGGGTAACGTTTTTTTTTTTTAAATTGACACCTAGTTTATATACTGCTAGGATGGGCCGCCTTGGTATGACCATGTTGAGTTGGCCTGCTTGGCTTTAGAGCTTCTGGTGGACTCACTCAAGGCATCTGAGGTGCACGTACTGTTTTCTAGCAAATTCTGTCCTTCTCATGATGCCATGTGCAGCCGTCAGTCACCATGATAAGCAGTGAAAGGCCTCTACATTTTTCTGAGCACCCTGCAGGGGTCCTGTTCACTCCCATTCTGATTAAAAACCAGAAGTTAGAGAATTTTAAAAGTATAGTCGTGTGTTACGTAACAACACTTACATCAACCAAGAACCACACATACAATGGTGAGCCCCAAAGACCATACCATGTAGTGGTCTAGCGTCTGACTTTGTGTCAGTACACTGTATGTTCTGACATGTCGTTTGCAGGCCAGTAAAACCATGTAATGACACGTCTCTTAAGACTATTCCCTGTTGTTAATTGGCATGTTACTAATGAAAGAGCATCAGAATGAGTAGTGCAGTCATCTGTTACCTGTTGAGAAGATTGAGCTGGCAGACCCTGAAGAGACTTCTGTGACTCCCTTGTCACTGATGATTTAGGGACACAGAAGAAAGCTTTGCAGCTGAGTGAAACCTGTTAGAAACCAAATGAGCTGGTTGTGTTTTTGTCTTGCCCATCGCCCACTTCTGTTTCACCCATAGGCCACCAGGGGTGTCAACTGGGGAATCACTACTGTTAGCATGCACCCTTGCAGTTAGGGATGGGTGTTGAGGATACTGGACAGTTGCTAGGAAGAGGCTATAAGAGAATAGAAAGTTTGATTCAGGGATAAAAAACTAGAGTAAGCAGTTTGGAAAAGTCAGATGTTTAAAACATGAAAAGAAATATAACTTTGAGTTGCAGTGGTTTTGAGTTTCATGATCTTGATGTGCCAGTAACTCCCTGGGGGTTGACAAATCCAGGGGGAAGGGTTCAAAGGCAGAGATCCTGTTTGAGCTGGGGCAGGGCACAGACTTGCTAAGAAGGGGTGGACAGCAGCCAAGCCAGGCCTAGCAGCAGACAAGCCTCCTCTTCCCAGGCATTGTTTGGAAGGGCAGGGGAAGGACCTGTACGGTCTGTGACTCCTTTCGACAGGACAGAGCACCAGGCCACACTTGGCAATATCATCAGCATTCAAAGAGACTTGTGACTCACCTCTTCTTGATGCCTCTCCACCTGCACTCTCAGCATCCTTGTGTTTTACCCTCACAGTGTGAATTTTTTGGCATGTTACACGTCAAGACAACAGAACTATACATTTTATGTTGACTATTTAGAAGCCAGAATTTGGCCCTGATATGGCGGTGACATAGAATAGGTAATTTTCGTCTTTCCCAAACTATTCATTCTATTATCGAGTGTTTGAATACCTTGAAATCAACCATGATTTCACTCACCAGTACCTTTATTACACAGTTCTCTATACATGGTCTAAGTGTTAGACTTTACCCTATGTATTGGTACTCCTGTCTCAGCTCTAATACCTGTTCTTCAGAGAGGCCTTCCCCGTGTACCTTCTGAATAGGCACTTTCTCCTATGGGTCACACTGGACCTTATTGTCCTGTTGGTGTACTTCATAGCAGTTATCATTATATTGTACATGTTTTCATTCTTATGAGGTTAGGGACCACACCATTGCTCTGCTTCCCCAGAACAGATGCTTTAGGGGCAGAGTGTCTGTTTCAATCCCTAATGACCACCAGCATAGGCAGAAGCTTGATAACTGTACATCAAATGAGCAAACAGGGCTTGGGGAGATGGCTCAGTAGAATAAGTGCTTCCCTGGCAAGCACAAGAGCCTGAGTTCAATCCCCAGTATCACAAAAAAAAAAAAAAAAAAAAAAAAGGAAGAAAAACAAATGAGCAAACAAATGGATGAGTAGGTTGCAATCCTTGAGCTCACCAGATAATTAAAAAAATAACAATAAGATGTGTTGTGGTGAGATGGGAACTGTAGTTTCTGGGGGCCTTCAGGCCTCAGGGTATTGAATCTCACCCAAACTAGCATCATGTCCTTCAGACTGAGGACATGAAGTTCAGGTGGACACCATCAGAGACTAGAAGATTAGAGACAAAGATGGGCAAGGCATAAGTAACCAGGAGCTGCTCCAAAAGTTTTTGTGAAGTGATCAGAATGTTTAGGTTTTGTCCCCTTCAGGCCAAACCTGAGCTCCCCAGATGTGGGTTTGATACTCGCTTCACTGTCATCAAGGCATTTCATTCATGGGTCCTCATTCCCTTGCTTATGAACAGAATATAAATGTTTGCTCATAGGATGATTGTAAGAATTAACATCAGGAAAAAAAGAAATCCATACCCCTGTTAGTTGCCGGGCCTGGTGCACATGGAATATGGTTAATAAATACAGCATGTGTTCACCTGCTCCTCTGCCTCTAGTTGACAGGTTTGCAGGACTCACTGCGTGATCTGTAATTATTTTAATTAATTTGCATGGGCTTTACATTTGCATGTCTTTGCACAAGTATTATGCCTGCTAGTCATCTCAGCTACTTCTCATAGACATCTTTTTCCTTAGGCTTCCCATTTTGGACCAGCAATAATA
>PVKA01000015.1:94572-247072 GCA_004027165.1 Ctenomys sociabilis | reverse complement strand
TACAGTGTTCTGTAGTTGCCTAGGTGTGACTACCGTGGAGGACTCTTGAGAAAAATCCAGGTTCTTGAATTCTGCATTTCAACAGGTGCTGTTGATGAGGCCGCTTTGTGTGGCAGTAGGACAGAAATGATTATTTTTAAATGTGTGGAGCGCTAGGTGTGCCAGCAGCCAGTCTTATTACAGCCTGGCCATTCCTATCTGCTGTGTCATCTTGTGATGTGGCTGAGGCTTCCTCGAAAGCATGATTGACCATAGGCCACAGCCCTGTGTCATTTCACTCAGTGGAGGTTGTGCTGAGGCCTGGTCTGAAGATCTGCTGGGCCTCAGAGCCCAGTGCCTCCTGTGGGTGTCCCTGCCCCTCCCTCCTGTCTGCTCTCTGCCCTTGCCCTAGTGGCTCGGCTTGCAGGGATTCCCACAGGGCAGCCCTTGGAACTGCCAGCACGGGTGTGCTAGCCTAAAGGCCTGACAGCAGGTGTCCCCTCAGAGCTCACCCTTCCACAGAACACTGGCGTCTCTTGACACGTACAACACAGACTCTAGATAGCTTTTCTCTCACGTTAATTAGTAACATGGTAGTCCTGGGTAACCAACATATTAAAGAAATAACTAATATGAATGGTTTGAAATGTAACTTGACTGTAGGAAAAACTAGAGGATTCTAAAGCATTTTAAGGAAATGTTCAATGACAACATAAAATATAAAATATAAAATGGCATTGAATATTAAATAAATTGTGCCTTTTGATGCCTTTGATGTCCTCACTCACTACAGTTAGCCTAATGTATCAGTCCACCAAAAATTTCTGCAGATTGGAGTATATCATTTTCCGTTGTGAAAGTACTAGAAGTTATGTGATAATTATAACTGATGTAGAGACAAGACATCATATAGAGTTGACAGAGGCCACCTGAATTAGGCCTGGCATCCCCAGCTCTGTTTGAGTATTTCCTCAGATTTTATTTTTTCATTTTGAATATGGTTCAATAAAGCAAACTTCACCCATCAAAAGAAATAAATTATCCTGCTTTGTGTAAATTCCAAGTTTTAAGATCTGTGTTTGTTACAAAGAAAGAAAAGAGATGCATAATCCAGTCTCTGAGCTTCACTGACCTCAAATTGAACTGCCTTTCCATGAATAACCAAAAAATAAAACAAATCTGTTAGGTGTTCTCTGGGAGCCTTAAAACATACAAGCCAATGGCCGGGTGGATTTAGCAAGGAATGGTATGACTGTCTTCATCCCAGTGTGAGGTATTGACATTAAGCCCCTGAGAAGCTGCTACTGGAAGCTAGAGCTTGTGTGCTGCTTACAAGAATAGCTGGTGAAGGTACAGGTAGGTGTGCCTGCTATGACTTATAAAGGGTCCAAAGACATGAAGGGACGCCTGCATGTGACTCTGCAGTGCTGCGCCTCTATCTGTCCCAGCACCAGAGCTCTGGCAGCCCTGCCAAGGAAGCCTGTGTTTATCAAGCTCAGGTCTTGGGGTCTCAGACCTGGGAGGCCAGGTCTCCCCTGCCTGGCTCTGATGGCCACAAGAGCTGCAGCTGTGGAGCTGCAGCTGTGAAGCTGCAGTAGTGTGCAGAGAGAACAGCTTCTAACAGAAGAGTGAGCAGCTGCCTGTGTACCATCCCTGGGAACTCCACCTCTCCCCTAGGAGCCTACAAAGCACAGCTTTCTGACCTCCTAAGGCTGAATCAGGTGGTGCAGGAGAGGGAGAAGTCTCATGTGTACGCTGTCTTTCAAGGGCCTCGAGGTGGAGGCTTTGTATCTGATCACAAATCTGGAGATGGGGAAGGGCAGCGAGAAGTATCCCTGCCAGTGACCTTCTGCATATGCCTGTGAAGTGGCTCTGTGCCCTGGTGACTGTTGTTTTCCCTGTCCTTGTATTGTAAGGGGTGTGTTCCTGAAGGGCAGCACCCTCTCTTCTGCCTTTGTTCACTAAACAGTATTAGCCACTGTTAATAGACAGTGTTCCCAGCTCCGGATACAGCATGATCTGGAGGACAAGCCCTCACCATGCTGGATGTGGGACCCTCCCAGGGTGGCCTGGGTATCCACACATGCCATGGCTGCCTGGCCTGACCTGGCTGCTCTTGAATATTCATCAAGGACTTACTGCTAGAGTGCACGAAGCTTGGGGACTGGACAGAGAAGTGCTGTCAGCTGTCCTCAAGCTCTTTTCCACATGGTATGGGCTGGACTTGCCAGTGGAACGCCCAGCCTCAGCTGGGATCTGTCGCCCTCCCAGGAGCCTGCAAGGCTGGCCCCAGTGCTGTCAGGTCACACTGATCCCGTCCCAAGTCATTTGGTTATGCAGTCAACTGGAACAAAAAGATAAAAATAGTCCAGTTTATATGGTGCTTTTCATCATCATAACCTTTCAATACCTTTTATGAGCCTGTTTCTTTAAGAGCTTCCTGTCAGGAGGGTCATAGGTAGTGCTCTATTTAGCATCAGGTCTGGTCTTTGGAGGTAATTTTTAAATAATCTGAACAAAAATGCTAAATCATATAAGCCTTGAAAAATAGCATCTTTAAGTCTCTATCTTTTTGTATTTGAAAGTTAGTGAATTTCATTTCCAATCTCCTGAGAATGACCAGTACCCTCTTGGCTTGAAAAGAGAGCTCGCTGTTAATAGACATTAGCCTACTACAGTGTTAAGTCAGTTCTTAAAAGCTTTATTTGCACACTGTACATCAGGTGACAAACACAACCACAGCAATCTTTCCCATACAAACACAAATGTAACCATCATTTCCAAAACTGTAGAACAAATTCAGTGCATGAACTCAGGTATATACATACCACTGTGCTACCCATACAGATACCTTCAAGGTGAATCTAGCAGCTGGAATGGTATATAATTAATGATGTAGGCTGACACTGTGCAAAACACTAAACACTCCTTGGGCTGGGTGCCACTAAGGCTGTTCATGTAGGAGGGGTGGGCAGCAAGAGTGCCAGCAGTACCTGATGACCCACATGGGTGATCTGAGTTCAGTGTCTGTGTCTTCAGTTCTAGTCAACAGTGTCACTGGCAGTGGGTCGGCATTGTCTACTGAGGACTCGGGGCAGCTTCTAAAATACATTGCACATAGGAAATGTCTCTGACAAACAGAAGAGGATCAGGGAACACTTTGCAGAGTGTGGAATGAGGTCACAGGAGGGCAGGACAGTGGCTAGTCACCATGTACAGGAAGGGTCTGTTCTGCATCATTCAGGCCCATAGTCCATGATGTTTGAGATGTAGGGCAAAGATTTACAAGTGTGAAAGGGTAAAAGGAAGCCAGAGACAGTAGTAGGGAGAAAAGAGATTACTGGTGAGGGGAAGAGGGCTCTATAGGCCAGGATCTGGTGGAAAGTCCTTTGGAGACATGAATAGGAACTGTCCCACCTCACTCAGGCCTCTGCCTGATAAGGCTACATCCTGGTTTGGCACAGCAAGTCTTGCCCAAGGACCCAGACCAAAGGCTTCATCTGGTGACAGCAACTGCAGCTTCCTCCACAACACCCTGTTGTTCTGCCCTAATTGGCCAAGCTGCCTGCTTTTTGCTTCCTGCCCCAGTTTCTAGGTAGCTGAGCAGATGGTTGGGAAGTTAGACAGCAAGGTCATCCTGCTGTGTATTTGCACCTGAGGAGACAGCAAAATCCCGGGTCCTTGAGAAAAGAAAATTTAGGATCCACTTTGAGCAAGGAGAGGAGGTAAAGGGGCAGAGCCCATGGCTGGCAACTTGCATAAAGATGGGACCTTGAAGGCCTGCAGGTTGAGCCAGGCAGCTGCCGCATATTCCTTGTTTATTAGAAGCCTGTTGTGTCAAGAGAAGAAACTCAAAATACACCTTGTGTTCATTCATGTATTTCTTTGCTATTATAATAATGTGGATATTAATTTTTCAGTGTCAACCGTGACGAGCATTCATTTGACCAGCACAGTGAACCCCAGACTGAAAGTAGAGGACTAGCGAAGGCACAGTTAGCTGAGGGCCATGAGGGATCGTGCGGTGGGTGCACATCTACAGAGACTGGGCAGTGGGAGGTGCACAGACCATGTAGGGGTGTGGCGGGCTGCAGAAAGCTCGGGAAGCTACACCAGGCAGTGCAGGCCAGACAGGCCCCTGCCCGACTGTCTTCCTTAGGCCACTCATCTTGACCAAGGATACCTGAGAGTTGGGGTAGGAAAAGTGTTTAGAATATGATAGGAGGCCAGTCGTACTGGATCACTTGTTTTTATGAACGTCTGTCAAAGAATTCTGCCCTCCTTCTAACTCACAAGTGGCTTTACTCCTAGAAACTGGTGGAAATCCTGTGTTATGGTCTTATGAAATTTTTTCCACCCAAGGAAGCACACTTAGAGCAACAAGAAGGCACGCGAAGCTTTGCGTGTGAGCATAGGTGCAATTCTGCGTCCTCAATGTGCTTCAGACACTGAGCCTCCCTGGCCAAGAAGGGTGGCAAGCACCATGTGCAGAGAGAGGCAGCTGGCTCCTTGTCTACTCCTCTGGCATTATGTAGAAGTATCCTGGCCACTACCCAAACAGCGCAAGAACTTCAGCACGGCACACCTTTTTGGCTTCCCTGCATTCAGAAACAAAAGGGCTGAAGTGTGCTTCCCCGCTTCCTGGCACAATGGACTGAAGACCATAGTGCCTTGGAAGCCCAGCATGTGCTAGTCTACCAAGATGGATGGATGTTTGGCCCAGAATCTTCCTAGTGTTCCATTTCCTTTGCAGGACTACTGTAATGTCCTGGACAGGTGTCTGTTATTATCACAGTGCCTACCTTCCAAGCTCCAAGGGACTGGACCTCCGCAGAAGAAAACTAGTTTCTGTGGCTATGCATCAGTGCTTGTCTATCTTAACAGTCAGTTACTTGGTAGCAAAAAGTTAAGAGACTCTTTATTGACAGTATCAATAGCTGCCAGGACACCAGTCAGAAAGGGCAGGAAGGACAGTAGGAACGTCTTTGCCCTTGAGTTTTCAGTGTCTGGGTCTCTGCTGTTTCCTCTGGCATTTGTGGAGAGCTTTCTAATGTGACTGTCATCTGAGTGAAGTGACACAAGCATCGGATGAGCCTGTAAAACATTTTGTAATCCTTTGAAAAGGAAAAAGAATGTAAGTCATTTTTGAACACCAGATAGGAGGAGGAACTCCTCCTCAGTGTAGCTATAGGTTGTCATTACCTGAGCAAGAGGGAATTCCCCGTCAGAGAGATCTGGGCTTCTCTTCGTGCTGCTGCTCACTAAAGCTGGCAGGGGCACTTTGTAAACACAATAGCACCTGGATTTTCTTGGGGAAACACACAGTATTAACATGGAGCAGGCTGTAACTGCCTTGAAAGAGTGCAGATGAGAAGCCATGTTCCTGTTCAAATAAACTAGCAAGAGCAGCAGTCCCTGTGACCTCTCTGGGTAGCAGTTAAAGCTTCCCTAACCCCAGAATTGAGTTCAGGTCTCAGAAGAGTCTGTTAGGGAAGCTTCTTTCTAAGACCAGCCCTAAAGTAGATGAAACACAGAGAAGCCAACTGATGCCCCCAGGGAACCCAGAGGGAAGGACAGGTGAGGACAGCTGGTGCCTGCTGCTACCACTACTCTCATGGGGAGCTCCATGGCCCTGTCATTTCACGTAGCAGGTGCCTGGTTTTTTTTTCTATTAATTTTATTGAGAAATAAATAGCAATGAGGCAGCTTCAAAACAGGCTAGTAGGACAGTTTCAATAATTAATACATTGCATATTGTTGTCTTCATAGTGGTTATTCACAGTACAAGATGCAGACATGTTATCCTGTCCAAACACTATTAGTACAAATCTTTCTTCCCATTGAATTAAGAGAAAGTAGCTGTATATCTATCCTAACTATTTTGTATATCCAGATACAAAATGGTCCTTCATTTGTATCCCCTTTTTTGTTTAGTTTTGTCAGAGATGGGTATTCCATTGCCATTTAAATATTGTATTTTCATGAATTCAGCAAAATAATCCAATATAGTCCCACAGTCCATAATAGTAGTGGGTTATCCATAGGATGGGCAATGTCATTGTTGACTTGACTATGTTGTATCACTCAGGAGCAGAAAGGCTGCAGTGTGCTTCCCCACTCCCTGGCACAGTGGACTCTCAAGACAGTCGTCCCTTGGAAGCCCATTGTATGCCACTGTCTACCAAGGTAGATGTGGACTTGGCCCAGAATCTTCCTGGTGATCCATTTCCTCTGTAGTCCTCAGCCCTCCCTTCCACAGGACCAAGAGATAGTGCCCAATGCACAGGCTTTGGAAGCTGTCTCCTGGAAAGGGAGTTTGTCCACAACTCACAAGCCACATAGGAAAGGTACCCTTCATGTCCTATAGAAATCCTATGATGTATGGCTCCCTAATGACCCACAAGAACTTCCAGAAAATAGCAAGAATGATGACACTTTACTTTCTGAGTCATCAAAAGCCAGCCAAAAGTTTTTGTGAGTTATATGAGCTTTCTGGATTGAGTTGGAGAGTTGCCCACATTTACTGGTTTCCAAGTAACTACATACAATGCAAATCCCCTAGTTTGGGGACACACACCTTTCCTGGAGTTAAGTGTCCATCTGCCTGTGACTGACAGACTGTCTGGAGCTTGCCTTTCTCTTGATGGATCTAAGAGTTGTAAATTATTAGCACTTTCTTACTTGATAGGTAAATTTCACTGAAAATTCAGGAATGCATATGTGTTTGGCAAATTCTTTAGTGACAATTTTTTTGGTTAATCATGCGAGACAGTTATCATATTTAAATACTTATCAAGGATCTACTGATCTAACAATGAAAACAGGTAACACCTTTCCCAGGTAACAGTGCTTATGCTGCTGTGTGGGTGAGCAGGGAAAGGGCAGAATAAACACACAAAATATGGTTAAAAGCCAGGTGCTGGGCAGTGGAGAACTGAAGCAGAAATGAGGGTGGAAGTGTTGTTTTAAATGGGCTGATCAGAGGCCTTACAGAGGAAATGGCCTCAGGCGCAGTTGGAAAGAGTCCCATGCTCTGTGCTTGGAGGGACAGCCTGGCTGGCTCCCCCCGCACAGAAAAGAGACCCATAAAGACAGTGTCTCATTATATGCTGGAGTCTTTCTGCTGACCCTCAGCAGTTTGGCTGATTTCATGAAGCCCAGTGTCATGGAGAGCCAGAATATAGAGGTATTTCCCGCCTTTGAATGAGGAGCCCCCATCCCAGGAGCGTAAAGCCCTAATGGATCTTTCTCTAATTGGTGCCTCTGTATTATTTTCTTTGGCTGAGAAAATCCTTGTAAAGTATATTTAATGTGGTGTTGAAATTGGTAGCATTTTGTTCCCCATTTCAAAACCTGAAGGTAATCTCAGTGGTCCTATTACATGTTCTATTTTTGCTTTTTTTTTTTTTTCTGAGACTTAATTGTAGAGTCTCCCCACCCCTTTCTATGAATCCTAACTAAGGAACCTTAAAAAGTATACTGCCTTATACCTCTCCCTTTGTGAAAGGGTAATTCTGCAGGTAGGTGGAGGTATAGAAGGGAGAATGCCATGCCATCAGACCGGCACACCTGCTATTGAGTAAGGTGAACAGAACTTTTCCTGACTTTGCCTCTTTAGCAGATTTGCTATTCTTATTTGTTTTTATAAAAACACATATTGAAAACAACACCAAAATGCTTAAAAACAACTGACACTTAGAGCATGCCTGGTGTTGGCTTGCCAGTACTCTTAGACCTTTATTTGATTGTAGTTCAGTAGGATTTTAACCCCTGCATTTAAAGCTTTTGGTTGGAACGTCCAACATGCTCTTAACATTAACATCAGTGGTTTGGGACATATCTACGTATCTAGTATCAAGTCTGGAGAACTGAAGCCTGCCCTACTCTTAAAGCTGGGGATGTTTCCAGACCCTGGCGTTTTACTGTGATTTGACATGTCCTGAAAGAAATTCTCTCTAAAGAAAGTAAGTTTAGTTGATTGAAATGAAATTAAATCCACATTTGTGTGTCATAAGTTATTAATCTGACTGGCCTGCTGAATCCCAGCCTCTGTTTGTAAACAGTCCTGCCCAGGCCCTTTCTAAGGAAGCTTAGCTGTTTTCCCTTTCTCTCCTTGAGAGCCTCCCCATGCTCTGGATTTCCCCTATGGACCACTGTAAGTTGCAGGCTTCAAAGATGTGGAGCTGTAGTTTGTAATGTAAACTGTAGGCCCATCTGTGACATAGATAGCCTTTGTTGTTATCTTACTACCGTGTTTTGGATGCGATACTTGCAATGATAACAACAGAAATCCTTGGTAGTAATGGCTTAATATTCCTGTCTCAGGAAGAGGCCTCTGCCTGCTTTATTTTCCAAATGAATTTGCATAGTAGGACACCAGCTCTGGGCCTGGCAGCATGACAGTGAACTGCTGGCCTGACCTCTCCACAGAATTCTGGATCGCATTTGTTCATGAAAAAAGGACTAGAAGTTGCATATCCTATGTGTTAGGACTACTAACATTATTTATTAAGCCATGAAGGAGTGTATGAAATTTTGAAGAGCAGTTTAGCCCTAAAATATTCCATTAGTAGCTGCCAGAAAAGCTTTTCTGAAACAATATTAAACTTCAAAGAAACATGCTCTAATGTTAATAGACCCATGAAACTGAAATAAAGATAAACTAAACTGAACTAAAGTCATGCTTAAAGATAGCCTTTTACATTGAGTAAAGGTGTATACATAGATAGTGAGAAGGTCAGGACCCCATGTTTGGACAGGAGAAGAACAGAGTGAAGCTCCACATGTCTATGCAGTCTCTTCCTTGGCTTTCTGTGGCATCATTAACTGCCAGGGCATGAGACCCTAATTGCTCTTTCATTGCCTACATGGTGAGGATTTGCAGGCCATCATTTCTTCTAAACTAGTGAACTATCATTTTTGTACAATTTGTTTTAGCCACGTATTCTAGCAACAATTTGTCTCCTCAGAAGTAAGTTTATGATTTCTTCCTTTCTGCCTTTCATTTTTACCCAGTTCTGATTTTTGATCTGGCTGCCAGTTGTGTTCTCCTATCTTAGCACTTAAGGATTAGTCCTTACATTTGTCTATCACGGCACATTCTGTGGCTTTTGGCACTTACAATGTTTTTTTTAACCCTTTCAGTAATGGCATGTGGTCTGGACAGGTGGCTACTAATGTGGGTGTGTGGGCAGTGGTCTCTCCTGGGGTTCTGAGGTCAATGGTCTATGCCAGGGTCCTGTGGTCTGTGCCAGGGTCTTGTGGGCACTGTCCCTCAGGGTTCTTGACAGGGGACATCCCACAGCCAGTTTAGACAAAGCTAATGCACAGTATGATGGGAAAGAAGAAACAGTTCTTCCTCAGGAAGCTGTTATCCTCTCAGATTAAGATCTTTGAAAGTACAGTGTACCAAAGAGATGGCGTAGAACAGAGATGGTGAAACTTTTAGAGACCAAGTGCCCAAAATGCAACTCAAAACACCACCTATTTTTTGCAAAATGCCAGCAGTGCAATTAAAGGAGAATATGGAAGTTTTAGTTTAGAAAAAAATAACTTATCTGAAGCTCAGCTGCTGAGTCTGCATGGCTCAATTGCCAGTGACTGCTGTGCCGTGTGTACTACAGGTTCATTGCCACTAACCTAGGTTAACTTTAGTAACAATGGGCAAGGGAATCAGACATGCATCTGAGAAGGGCACCTCCTTCCTGCAAGCTATGCTTCCTTCTCAGCTTGCTCAGAGGCAGCTGCCTTCTGCTCTCTTGCCTCTGCTTTGGGCTCCCATAATGTGAGATAAAGGTATATGCTGACGTCATGGGGTGAAAACTTCAAGGAAGACTTTTTCTGGTTATGGGGAGGATTTTCCTCCACAGAGTTCGCATGGCTGGGACAGGGACTGTCCCTTTGGGGAAAGTTTGTGGTCTTGTTTTACCTTTCTTTGCTTTAAAAAATGTTAACGTAACACAGGTTTATTGTTTCTAAAACTTCAAAAGTAGAAGTACAGCAATCAAATCTTCTTTCCAGAGGCAATCAATCTTAGTCTTTTGTCATGAAACCTTGTAAATCTGCTTCTATTGTTGTAAATATACTTCCTGTTCTTGCATACCTTTACCAGGAAAGTGTACAGTGTAGTCTTTTGTGAATAGGACTTGAGCTTCCTAATATATCCTGACTTTCCAAATCCTGTATTGTTCTATAGTGTGGATTACTGTAATTTATTAAGCCTTCCCACTTTCAGTGGAAATTTAATTTCCAACTTTTCTATCTTTTACAATACCGTTGTAAACCTTTGTGTGTGTCTATATACCTGTGCCATATGTGAATTTTCTATGGGATAGACTTCTAAAAGAGGAATTGCTGGGTCAGAGGGATTCACATTTAAAATTTGATGGTTACAGTTTGGACACCAGTCACAAAAACTGTACCAGTTTATATCTTCAGCAGTAAGATGTCCATTTCTCCATATCTCTGCAAAAACCAAGATTTCTAAAATGCCTTCTTATTGTTCAAACAATTTGTATTTTTTGACAACTACAGGGGTCATTCATCTTTTCATATTTATTGGCTGTTGATTTATATGCATACTTTGCTTTTATTTTGATAACTACAGTACAGCAATCAGTCCTTTGCCTGATAAGTCATATATATTTTATTTTAGTCTCTTCTTCTAGCTGCTAAAAAAAATATCTCTGACATGCCAGAATTCTAAAATTTTATATAGTCCAACTTAACAATCCTTTTGACAGAGTTTCTGAGTTTTGAGTCTTGCTTAGAAAGGTCATTACTATTGCCAGATTCCAAAACTTTTTCTAATATTGTTTTAATACTTTTAGTTTGTTAATAAATTGAATTTGTAGGTGAGATATAATCTGTCCTCCTATGTACACAGTGAGTTTCTCCACACCATCTACTCATACTGTTTTCATCTATCATCTTCGTTTTATTCAACCCTCCCACATGTGTGGGTCTGTTCTGTTCTGTTCCATTGTTGTGTTCCTTAATCCCTGGGCTTATTCCTCACTGTTAATAGATGTAGCTCTACAGGTGAGTTGATATGTGGTGGGAATGTGTCTTTTTTTCATCCCTTTCAAGGTTTTACCTCAATAAAGTTGCTGGTGGACATAAGAGGAAAAATAACATGCAAATAGTCTAACAGAAGAAGGATGATATGAAATGAGGGAACATAGCATGAGAATCAGGGACTATTGTGTAGGTAACAGGTTAGAGTCCAAGGAAACTGTTTCAGAGCTGGAGCCCAAAATGTATAAGATGTGGTAAGGGAGAAAGGAATTCAAATACAGTAGCCCACCATCTGGGCTTGCTTGTGATTCAGGGGGCTCTGAGGTCGGAGGACTTCCTAACTCATCACTGAGAAAGTCCCAGTCGAATTGAGACAGTTATCAGCTAGATCAGAGGCACTCCAAAGGACGTAAATAAAAACAAAGGAAACCACTAAAAGATACGTTCTCCCCAGTAGTAAAGGATCTAAAAGAAGAGCTAACAAAGACTAAGCAAGCAGAGAAACTATCATTGCAAGTGTGTAGGGAGACAGTAATTACAACATGAAATCATGTGACAGACTTGAAACTGTATCAGTAAATGTTGAGGTTTTTTCATGAAAATAAAGATATTTCAGGTTGGCTTGTGAATAGAACCCAGGCCTGTGCATACAAGCACCACACCTAAAAATACAATGACTCAGAGGGCAAAGAGAAAAAAGATGCACTGTTTAGACACAATTGAAAGGAAGCAGTTTTCCATACTGGAGTAGACCAATGAGAAATCAGGCTCAAAAGATATAATAAGAAATAATATAAGAGGGCAAGGAGATAGCTCCACGATGTAAGTGCCAGCCTGGCAAATGCAAAATCCTGAATTTGATCCCCAGTACAAAAGAGAGCAAGAAAGAGAGAGAGAGAGAGAGAGAGAGAGAGAGAGAGAGAGAGAGAGAGGAAGGGAGGGGAAGGTGGAATATAGGGTACTTTAAAATGGTAAAAGTCACCTTCTTGATGAAGAAAGAAACCACATGTGCAAAGTAGAAAGCAAAGCACATGTACAAAGAAAAATAGATAAAAACATAGAAATGTTAAAGATTTTAACACATCATTCTCAGTACAAGATAGATTATGTAGCTACAGGAAATCATATGGCTGACCCAAGTAACATACCTAGTAATATATTATGTCCTTCCATAAAATTTCATGTTTTTATTTATAGAACTCATTTCTTTTTGCTAAATTTAGTCATATATTGTTGTGTTTCTTAATCTCTGGGCTTGTTCTTCACTGTTAAAAGTTGTAGCTCTAATAGTGTTTCTTTTGTGGATGAGATTTTTTTTTTTTTTAATCTCAATAAAGTTGCTGGTGGATTGTTTTCTGACATATAAAAGAGCACCTGAATCTTGTCAGGGGGCATTTTGCTGTTTCCTAATTAATGTAACATCAGTGAATTCCCCTTAACTTCCTCAGTCAAGCATATCTGGTAATAATAATACCTTGAATCTTTTGACCTTGTTAGTATATTCCTATAGAGTATTTATATTCTGTCTATAGATAATGCTAAAAGCAGGGATGCAATCATTAGTATATGCCTCCATAAGCTGTTCTAGAAGTTTGTGTTCCTAATTTTTTAATTGACATAATATATGTACATATTTACATATAAAATCATCAAGTTAATTAGCATGTACATTTCCTCAAACATTTATCATTTCTCTATGTTTAGGACCTTCAAACGCTTCTAGCTATCTTGATTTGTAGCATAATTGTTCACAACACTAAAAAACATTTGTGATTTACAGAGAACAATCACATGTTAAAAGTTGTCTAACATGTGCTTGGGATGTAGCTCAGTGGCACAAGCACTTGCCTGGCAAGTCAAGGTCCTGAATTTGATTTCCAATACAAAAGAAAAGTTGTCTAACTTTGCATAATTGAGATATTGCCAGCATGTACTGAAACTCAATCTTGTGTGTACTTTTGAGAATCAAGTTTTGAAGTGCCAACCATTCTTTTCAACCTTTTCTTTTGTTATGAGAATAATGCACATGGAGAAAAGTTGCACATAGTAAATATTTGTGCAGTTGTCATGCAAACACACAGATCATAGCAGTGATCAGAATCATGTTCCTGTTTCTCCCTACCACTCTCCACTTATCCCAAAGGCATACCCTCTTCTGATCTTTGTACTCAACTCCTGCTTTTTCTGTGTACATTTGTCACTATGTCATGTGCATGTCACAGTTCATTTTTGTTATATAGTATGCCATTATGTGAATTTTCCTGTTTATTTGTACAACTATAGTTGTAGTTCTCTTGCTGCTGTTAAGTGATGCTCCCAGATCACCCCTATATATCATGGTTAGCCATGTTCATTCATTTCTGTTGGGTGTGTGCCCTACCACTGGAGTCACTAGTCATGTGGTTTAGTATAATTATCTGTGGTAGAGAATGCCAAATGGTTTTCTGATATGGTTAAATCCATTAAGCTCCCCAGCAGTGTCTGAGGTTTCCTGTTACTTCATGCCAGTGCCGGTGCTTGGCATTACAAGCCTAACGTTAGTCATTCTTGTGTCTGTGTTCTTACCTCTCACTGTAATTTCACTTTACACGCCTATCATACTGTTGCCATTGAACATACTGTCACCATTGAACATACTGTTATATGGTTACTTGCCATTTCTATTTGCTCTTTTCTGGGGGATGTATAGGACTTTAATCCATTTTCCTACTGAGATGTCTTTTACACCTGATTTATGTAGGAGTTCTACATATGAATTGAAAGTGACCGCTTTGCTGGCCATAGATGTTGAAAGTTTCTTCTACATTGTGGATTGTCTTTTATTCCCGTAATACACTCTTATGAAACAGAAGTTTTTAATGTTAAGATAGATTTCATCTGCCTTTTCATGTACGATTACTACATTTTTAGTATGTGTCAGTAGTTTTATCCTTAAACATGGGAAGTTATTCTCATGTGCAATGACCACTTTGTCACAAATATAATGAGTACTTTTTAAATTTTACTTTATTGGTCTGTTTATTCTTCTGCCATGCTGCACTATCTAAACATTTATAGCTTTATATCTGATTTTCATATCTGGTAGAGAAAGTGTTCCTTATATTAATTTGACAGTTGTTTTCATTGTTGTTGACCAAGGCAATCTCATTAGCATATCTCATTAGCATACAGATTTCAGAGCCAGTTCATCACATACCAGATTCATTTTTTAAAGTTTTTTTTTTTTTTAAGAATAGGATTTGATTGACTGTATAGATTGGTTTGAGGAGAATTGACCTCTTTATGTTTTGTTAATTATGATCATCAGATCTGTGGATATTACTACCCCATTCTCAATAACGATTTATATCCTTTCCCCACAGAGGTCTTACACACATTTTATTAGATTTATTATCAAGTACATGATATATTTCAATGGTGTGTAAGCATTTTTAGCCATGCTAAAAATGTACAAGAGCATTTATCAGTTGTACCCTATTCATTTAGAACAGTACAGAATGGCTTTTAACGAAAACATCTGATTTCTTTCTGCTGTTGCTTAATCAGACTTATTAACATATGTACACATATTACCCAAATAGGTATAGAATTGGGAAATCAATACAAATCCTACAGACATTAAAAGATTAATGCATGCTGGGATAGATTCAGCAGTCTAAACACCTGCCTGGCAAACTCAAGGACCCAGGGTCAGTCCCCAGTACCACATGCCATGTCTCCCTGAACACCAGGAGTATTGAGCCAGCCACCAAAACCAAGCATGGTGGCACGCCTTTAATCCCAGTTCTGGGGATGCTGAGACAGGAGGATCACTATGAGCCCAAGCTGCATAGCGAGACCCTCTACCAAAATAAAAAAAAGATTAATAAAGACATGTAAGCAATTTTGCCAGTATATGAGGTAACTGATATGAGACAGACAAGATCACTGAGAAACGAAATCACCACTCTTCTCGCTGGAGCGGCTTAATTGCTGTGCTGCTGACAAAGCTGCACATGTGGCGGCGTCCCTGGGCTTCACACCTGAGAAGGGCGAGCTGTGCTCCATGTTATTATACCTCAGTATTCCCAGCTTTAAAGTACTGTACTTCAGCAAATAATCTTTTTGATATAAATACGTATGTACCTTTCTTTCCTCCCCCCCCCCCCCGTGGCTGGTTCAGCCTACCCTGGGGTGGTGCTAGCATGGCATGTCGTGTTCAGGATCAAACCGTGCTCTCTGTGTACTTGCCAAAGCAGGCACTTTAGACAGATGAGCTATCTTGCTAGCCCTTTTTTTTTTTTTTTTTTTTGTCTTTTTGAGACAGGGTCATGCAATGCATTTCTGGCTGGCCTTGAGCTCTCACTCCATAGCCCAGATTGGTCTCGAACTCACAAGGATCCTACTGCCTCAGCCTCCTCAGTGCTGGGATTACAGGCATGTGCCCCCCCCACACCTGGATAGATATACCATTTTTCAATAATTCTTATCCTTTCTGTTTCTCTAACATTTTTGTGGTAATTTTCATTCAACCTAAAGAATACCTTTAAGCCCTGGCGAGCTCAGAGGAGTTCAGAAGAGCCAGTACTTCAACAAGCATGTCATGAACTTGTCACAGAGCTCCATTACAACAGGTAAATTATATAAGTGTACATGTAAGCATTCCATGTGGCACAATAATGCATATCAAAACTCATCGCCTCCAGTTTTGTACTAATTTCACTGCTCTCCGTGCCTTGGAAGTCAGCTTTACCCTGGTGTGCATCTGAGGGTCTGGAAGCTATATTTAGTGCTGTCACACTGCTAGGTAGAAATCATCCCTGGTGGGAGCATTTTCACAGCATGAATCAGCAAATGTTACTAATTGTAGTTTCACTTATTTCATTATCTAGGATAGGGTTTGGTAAAGTAGAGCTGGAGCTGCCTTTTATAATAAGTATAATTTTATTGTAGCACAGCTCATCTACTTATTCCTTGCTGTTCAGGAGCAAGAGTAGAGTCATGCAGTTCAGGCTAAGACTATATGGCACTAAATTGTAAACCATTAGCCCTTTAAGAAAGTGTTTGCCAAGCAGTGATCTAGACCAAGAATGTGAATGTTAATAATGCACATTAACTTGGAGAGTAGAATACATTTAAACACTGCATTTTTGAAAGCACAAAAAAATTTATCCTAGAGTTGCTATCTGATTCATCAGTCATTTACATCATTGTAAAATACACAAGATTTTTTTCAGCTTCTTTACTTGCATCTTGTAACCATTCGTTTGGGAGTACATGTTACATGCACAACAGTTGGGCAGTAAACAAGCTCAGTAGGCCCCAGTTGGATACATCTAATTTACGATAAACATTTTGGTGTGTTTTGTGTGCTACCTTCCCTTATATAAAAAAAAAAAAAGAAAGAAACTGATTATGAAGCACATATCTTCATGCAAACTTACCTGTGAATACCTGTTAGACACTTACCAGCACAATGTTCATTACCTTCAAGCATTTTTTATGTGAAGTTTCTAGTAAGGAACTCTGTTTTTATTTATTTTTTTTTTTAAGTGATGTTCCTTGTGGTAGAGTTCTACATTGGCAGTTACAATGTTCAGAGGCTAACAATGCCGCGCCTTCTTCCTTGGGCTTCTACTGTGAGAAGTCAGCTATTGATGTAAGTGCTGCTCCTTTGAGACAGAGCCTTTTCCCTAGATTATGACTAGATGTGCACATATGCTTCTTATTTTTGCATGGAGGTGCTAGGGCTGCCTGAATCCACAGCTCAGTGTCTTTTAAGATAGAGAAAGGAAAGCTCAGTGGTCTAAGCACCTACCTGGCAAGCACAAGGAGCCAGGTTCAATCCCTGGCACCACAGGCTGTGCTGGTCCCAGATCCCCAGGCATGCTCAGCTGGCCACCAAAACTGGGCGTGGTGGCATATGCCTGTAATCCCAGCACTGGGGAGGCTGAGACAGGAGGATCAGTATGAGTCTAAGCTGCATAGTGAAACCCTGTACCAAATATATATATGATAGAAAAAGGGAGAAAGGAAAAAAGGAGAAGGGGTTAGAAAAAGAATTAAGGTACGTATGTTTGTACATCAACTCTCTACAATGAATGTAATCATCACATACTACAAATGTATACTATTAAAAATAAAAAGTTTTAGAATATTCTTGTCTCATTTCTTCAGGCATAGCTTTTGTACCAGGCTCTCATGCTTCCTTCAGTGTCCCTATCTACACATATAATAAAACTCACTGTGCCTTCAAATCTTATGTTACCTCTTCATTGTTTTTCCATTTCTTTAGCTGCATGATTCACTGCATTTATTTCTTTGGATCTAAAGTTCTTTCCTCCTATGTCAAGTATGCTTTAAAATTCATTCATAGAATATACTATTTCAAAACTTTTATCAATTAAAATATTCCCTTTTACAATGTTATTGATATATGTTTGCAAGTACATATTTACACCTGTTGGGGAGGGGATGCATGTACATAATACAGGTCATTTCTCTTTACCTCTCACCCTTTTCCCTTTTTATCTCTCTCCCTCACTTCTAAATCCCCTTTCCCTGTTTTCATTCTTGTTGAAATTATACTTTTTAGCTCTTATTTGTGACATGTAGCATTCATACTCTTAGAGGTCACTAGGTTGCTCTTTATGAAATACCTTAATTCTGCTTCCTTCCCCACCCTCTCAGTGTCCTGGACCCCTGCCCACTTGTAAGAGGCCCATCCCCTTGTTTCTTCTATCCATCCTTTATTATTTGCTTTGTAGTTTGCTTTACTCAAATGAGAGATACCATATAGTATTTAAGCTTGTGTGACTGACATATATTTTCCAGATACTGCCATTTTCCTACTACAGCCATACGTGCATGACAATGTTTAGAGCAGCACAACTCATAATAGTTAAACCCTGGAGCTGCGAGAATACCCATCCACAAAAGACTGCATAAAGAAAGTGTATGTGTACATAATGGAATACTACTTGGCTCTAAAGAAGGATGAATTTGAGACATTTGTAGAAAATACTCTTTAAAAATAGTTTGGGGTTTTTTTTTTCCTTATTTTACTGTCATTTGTTGTACTTGGATTTAGTAATCCAAGTCATTTAGTAAGCACAGTCATTTTAAGTTCCAGCATCTGGAATCCTTGAGATCTTGTTTTTGTCCTTGTTTCCGCTGGTATTGTTGTTGATGATGATGACTTATCTTCTTACATATCTCATTTCTTATTTTATGTCATCTTACTGCATTTGAAAATTTTTACGTAGAAATGACAGGTTGCCTTGGAGGATGTTTTCTTCATCCAGGAGCAGCAGGGCACTAGGATTCTAGTGTTAGCTCATTCTAGTCTCAGAATGCATGTGTTTGGAGCAGAGCTCTAGTTCCTTTGAAGTTGGATCTGCTCTTACAGGGAGGCCATCATTGCCAACCCCCAAAATGACACATCTCAGAGGGCCCTGCAGGGCAGCCTCTATTGCCACAGCTGTGCAGGGTTTCTCCCAGTCACACTAAGACCTAGCGACACTTCATTCTAGGGGACTGTTACTTCTCTTAGATCCCTAATCCAAAATGGCCACAGTGAGCTCTTCCCATATGACCTACCCGTTTCTCCAAGCTGAGTGCAAATCACACAAACTGATTTCAAGAAAATCCTATATTAAAAAGAACAAAGCACACTTCTCCCTCCCACCTTTTCATCTTCAGCTGGAGGATCTGTAGCACTTCTCTGCCACAAGTAGAATTTTGTATGTGCAGGTGTCCCCACCCAAAAAAAGTCTTTCAAGGTCTTTGTGTTAAGCCACCTCCTCCCTTGCCTGCCACCTCACAGGCAAGCCCAGCAGTCAGGTGTTGTCAGGCACTTGTTCTGCAGGCCACCATCCACTCTCACTTTGGGCTTCCCATTGTGCCTTTGGGTAGGTGGGTGATGGTTCTGCCCAAAGTTATCATGGTGCCAATTCCCCAGGTTGTGAGTACTCTTGGCCTAGGTGTTTCAGTTAGAGAAACTGCCACCTCGTAGAATGGGACCTTGCTTCACGAACTTGATTCACTCCACCATTCTGGTCACAACTGAGTTAGACAGGAACCAAGTCAAGTTCAGTGGTTAGGTTTATTGTTGACATTAAGGAGAAATTTGATTCAGTTTGCGACCACCAAATTTACAAAATTGTGAGAAATGAAGGTTTCATAGGTGATAAGGATTTCTCTCATACCATTTGTTTACTATGAATTCAGGTTTTGTATGGCATTTACTATGCTTAAGTTTACTGACCATTATTTATATTAAAACATAATGGAAGTTTGTGAAGAACAAGAAGAGGCATACATTTTGCTAAACCTAATCCCTTTTATACAAGTCTTTGCTAAACATTTTAAAGTATTGATTGAAAGCAGCAACATGGTTGCTTCTGCCTGGGTTTGAAATATGAACTGAGCTGCAGGCGCTTGAGGCCCAGCATGCCATGATTGTCTGGCCACTGCAGAAAGGCCTTCCTCTCTCCTCTGCTTGAACTGTCCTGGTGCTGTGAGATTGTCTCCACTGCCTTTGAATAGCAGTGAATGCAGGCATTTTTTTGTGACACCTGAAGGTATAGCTTTCTGTCACTGTGGCAGACTATCTGATTTAATCAATTTAAAGGAAAGAAGTGTATTTTGGCTCACAGTTTCAGAAGTTTTAGTTCATGACCACTTGGCCAAATTGTCCTAGGCTATGGTGAAACTAAAAATGGTTGCACAGTAGAGGTGCTTGTCTCACAGGGAACAAACTACAAAGTGACAGCTTGTGTCACAAAGTCCTTCCCTAGGAGCCCACTAAGCATTTGTGGGCTGGCTGATCCAGGAACACAACACAGGGGTCAACTTTAAGGGACTTCTTTAAAAAAGAAAATATATATATATATATATATATATATATATATATATATATATATATACCAAAAATTATGTTTCTATAACCAAATAATAAAAGAATAACAACAGTTATTAATTACATTGAATATTATTATATTCAAAGTAGTTACTCAATTTGGGACATGAACCCAAAAGATTCTTATAAAAAGGAAAAAACTTAGGGCTGGCCAGATAGCTCAGTGGACTAAAGCACCTGCCTAGGCAGGCGCAGGGATCAGGGTTGGATCCCTGGTATGCCGCGCCAGCCCTGTCCCCTGAGCACACTGAGATGGCAACTGAGACTAGGCATGGTGGCACATGCCTATAATAGCAGAGCGTGGGAGGCTAAAAACAGAAGGATCACTACAAGTCTAATCTTTGTAATGAGACCCTGTAGACCCTATACTAAATACATAAAAAAGAAGAAATTTAGAGTAAAGCATTTAGTATAAGTGAAACAAATTAACATATATATGGAAATAACTTTAAGAATAGGGAATATATAATTTAGGAAACTTAAGGTCCAAACCATAGTAACATGTTAAATTATAATTGCTTGGGGACAGGAGCAAATCATCCAATTTGATAACAATTCAAAACTTTTTAACTAATACTGAGGTTATTCATTTTTTAAATAAGACTCCACACAGACTCATTTTGAGACTATGTGAGTGTTGATGTTTTTGAACCACATTCTTAGTGGTGGGAGCTGAATGCCTGTTTCTAATCAGCCATCGCCTTAAGGACCTGAAGGTCTCACACTAATAACCACCGCCACTGCCACCCTGTTCAGTGTGGCTCCCAGAATAGCTTTGGTAAAGCCCATTCCCTTCCTGTGTCTGTGTGCTCCCTTAAGGTCCCCTTTGTTACTCAGACCTCTTGCTTACATGTGAAAATGGAGATGATATAAATGCAAATGAAATTTTCTTTAGTTATCATGATGGCAAAATGAAACATGGTCCTAAGAGGTGAAAAATATTTGCAAAGGAAAATAAACATTAGATAAATTTCTAGAGAACATGAGAAGGTCTTGGTCACTTTTGTCTTCTTGAGACTACATCCCAAAGGATAACTGAGGAGCTAGGATGCTTCCAGTGTTCATATTCCCTGACTTCTCAATGGTCTTTTTATTTCAGAGGCCCTTACTGGGCCAGATCTTTCTTTCCTGAAATACATAGTAGGACCTGTGTTGGAAACAGCAATAAGGTTAAGATATGGTACCCCTGGCCACATGGAATCCACAAATGTGCAGGAAATAGTGATGTTCTACAACTAATGAGCAAGTTGTGCTCAATTCTACTTGAGGGAAACACTACCAAGAGAATTGCTAGCATCAGAACATGTCATCAGGCATTGGGGCTCACATTTTATGTGTTGGGTCAGAGGAGACGTCCTTGAGAGGCACCATTTAAATGAGAGTTGAACTATGGAAAAGGGAAGAGCATGTTGACATCTCTGAAGCAGGAGTGTGCAGTGTCATAGAGACATCTGGTAGGACCCCCATGTGCTCAGTGTGCAGCATAGCAGGAAAAAGAACCCAAATTAGGACTGGAGGGGACCCAGGGACTAGTACTGCAGTTTGTAAGAGATTGGTAAGAGGATTAGATGGCCATTTGAAGGCAAGAGCCCAGGGTTCCCTTAATGGGATTCTAATTCAGATTAACATGCTGGCTGTAGGTTGGATTTGGAAATGGACTGTCCCAGTGATCTAGGCTGGAGGCGAGAGGTGAATGGGTTATCAATGTGATGATAGTGGACAGATTCAAGAGGCAAGAGTTCAAACTAGAAGACTCTGACTGAACAGGGAATGCAGTGTGGAGCAAGCAGAGGAGTGCCCTATGGTACAAGCTATGGACTGTAGTAACGCAGTGCGGAAAGCCAAGTATGGCAGGAGTGACTGCTTCAGCAGTGGGAAAGGTGCCCCTCAAGCTCATCATGTCCTGTGGATGCACAGGTCCATTCAGCTGACACAAAGCAGAGGTATAGGTCAGAGAGTTGGATTAAGGGTAATCCACCTCACAGCTGCTGCTGGGACCTCGTGGGATGAGAGAATTAAGGAAGAAAGGGGATCCTTAGCGAAGGAAGATGGTATCTCCAAGGGCAGCTGGCAGCAGTCTCCAGACTGGCACACAAACACCTGCAGCTCCCCTTTCAAAGACCAAAGCCTTCAGGATGTCAAGGGAAGCACCATTGTGCTATAGCTTTAGGAGGCCACAGCCTGATCTTGTCTCTGTGCACTGCCCTTGGGCATGCCGTGCTCTCAGGAGGAAGGCATGTAAGAGCCCTGTGAACTCAGCAGGAGTGCACTTAATACCTTGAGGACGAGTGCCTAGTGTAGACCATCTCAGCCAGAACACTGGGCCAAAGCAACTGTCTCCCTCTGCAACAAGTGAGATTTAGATGCATGTTTTGCTCTTAGGCACATTTGTCAGTCTTCTAGGAATCTTGTGGTCCAAGTTATAAGGATATTGTACAGAAATACAAATAGGCTCTGTAAGAAGCTTGTTGTCACAGTTTGGCATCAGTGGCACGTGTCATCACTGCCTGTCATCAGGCATGGGCTTTAGAGAAACCAGCAGAGAGATGGATCCCAGGACCATGGAATAATTGAAGGGGAACAGCATCTCCCTGCTCAGAAGAGAGAGGGCCACCAAGCCCAGCTGACCACTTTCAACACTGATATCCTGTAAAGGTCATCCTTCGGTGCTCAATCTGTGAAGGTCATTGTGGAAGGGACTGGTATCAACAGGATGATGCAGCTGAGAGGGACTGGGCCACATCAGATTTGGTGTGTGCTGAGAGTACAAACTGGAGTTACAGTGTATTTAATAGAAAATAGTCATTTCATAATTATAATCACTTTTAAATTGATTAATTGATTATTTTAAATAAAAGACACCATTATAAAAGACTGCTCTATAGAAAAAGCATACAAGGAAATGAAATTTTCTGTCTCTTTGGGAGTTTCTTTGTAAATATCCAAACAGATGCATAAAATTAAGATAGTGAAAGTGAAATGATCTCATATTTCACTTTTTAAGCACAGAATGCATTCTCTACAGTAGAAACAATAGTAGTACTGGGCATGTATTTTTAAGGGCCAGCAAGATAGCTCAGTGGACTAAACACCTGTTTTGGCAAGCACAGGGACCAGAGTTCGATCTCCAGTCCCTCATGCCGCAGGTCAGGCTGAGCCAGAAACTGAGTGGTGAGCATGGTAGCACACGCCTGTATTCCCAGACTTGGAAGCCTGAAAAACAGGATGATCACTATGAGTCCAAGCTGCACAGTGAGACACTGTACCAAATACATGAAATGAAAAAAAATAGTAAAAAAGAAATGAAAGAGGTTTTTTTTGTTTTTTTGTTTGTTTGTTTGTTTGTTTGTTTTTTTTGAGCCAGGATGATGGCACATAACTGTGGTCCCAACACTTGAAAATGTGGAGTTACTGATTGGAGCTTTCTGCAGTCTTGTTTCCGTAAGTCTGGAATAATGACCACGTCATCAGTAGCTGCATTAGGATATGCAAGCGACTGCTGCTGCATTACGGTGACTACCCAGTGGCAGGACAGTGGGTTCTTTGCTTTAGCTGTGAGATGTGTGAGCATCTCTGGTGGCCCAGGGCAAGCAGACCTTCTTGCAAAAGATCACTGGAGTTGATTTACCTGAAACCTGTGCATTTAAATAAAAAGCTTCATGTACATTTGTAGCCTTGTATTGTATTTTCTGGGTTTGTGGGGAAAATCATTTTTTTTATTATTTACAATTATTTTAATGGTTTTATGTGATACTGTTTTCCTCCTGACTTGCCCCAGTCTAATGCATGTTCTGATTCCAAGGATTGTCGTAATTCAGTAAGTTTGTTTTTTTGTTTTGTTTTTTTTTTTTAATTTATTTGGCACAGGATCCCACTATGCAGCTTGGACTCAGAGTGATCCTCCTGTCTCAGCCTCCCCAGTGCTGGGATTACAGGTGTGTGCCACCATGTCTGGTTTTGGTGGCTGGCTTGGTGCAAGGCCAACATGACATGCAGTACCAGTGGTCAAACCCGGGTCCTTGTACTTGCTAGACAGGCATTTAGACCACTGAGCTATCTCCCCACCCCTAAATCAATAGATACTAACTTCTGCTCTGTTCCTGCAAAAGGGCAGGATCCTGAGTAGTGCCTGGATCTAATAGGAAGCAGGAAAAACTCACCTCAAGACAGAACTTTCTGGCCTGCTTACAAGCAGGCTTCTCCTCCCTCGCCTCCCCACTACCAGGCAGCCCTGCTCTCAGTAGCCTCCTGCTCTGACATCAGTCACTGGCCTTTTCTTGCCTCTTGGCTCCTGGAAATGGCATTCTGTGTGGCCCACAGCCCATAGAGTGTTTCTGTCTGCTGCCAGAAAGCATGGTAATAGTACGGCCACCACAGTGGGGACCTGGGCAGGTGAGGGATATAGGCCAGAGAGGAGCGCCGAGCCACCCTGGCTGATAGCAGTACCACTAAGAGTCAGACTGGGCTCCCGGAGCATTTCCATCACCTCCCTCACTCCCTCCTCCAGCTCTCCTGCTCAGTGATGAAGCCAGGTGTTTAGCCCAACAAGGAAGTGATTCTTGTTGGTGTCTCCAGGTCATTAAATTTAGATTCTTTTGGTGTCACCAGGTCATTATTAGAATTATGGCAGCTGGCAATCAGGTCATAAAGCTACCTTGACAGGTTGTGAACACCAAGCCCACAGTAACTATGGAGGCTGCCCAGTTTCCCCCTTCATGATGACCAAGAAACACTCTTCTCAGAGAAACTGGGCAAAAAATTCAGAAGAGGAAGCTTGAGCAGAGAATATGTGGAAGCTCTGTGTAGCAGGCATTATTTTCAAGCTGAGCAGTAGGGAGAAAAGGCTTCAGGATTAGTAGGTTAGAGACCTGGAATAATGTACTGCATCACAGGGATCAGAGTCTTCCCCTTTCCCTTTGCCCCCCACTTTCAGGACTTGAGATGGAGCTCAAGCCCTTCATATTCCACTCCATCCTCAACCCTTTTTTTTGCTGTTTATTTCAAGACAGAGTCTCACTCAGTCATTCTGATTAGGCTCAAACTTATGATCCTCCTGCCTCAGCCTCCCAGAGTGGTGGGATTACAGGCATGTACCACCACACCCAGTTCCTTTGTTGCTGTACTTCTAATTCCTACAGATGAATACACCGGTGAAGGCCACAGTCAAAAGACACTTCTGAGAAGTGGTGCCACCCTGGGTATATTTCTTCTCTAGCAGGAGCAAGTACAAAATGCTGTCATTTGTGAGAGGCAGAGAGCTAACTGTCACCAGTGCTTTGTGTGACACTTTGCCATTCTTGTCAAACTGCTTGTGCCTTTTGGCAGGGCTGTAGTAGAGAGTATATGTCACCTTCAGTCACTTCAGGCATGGGAAAGACTCCAACCACCAAATAAACATCTTTTCTGAGAATACATCTTTCAATTGAGACAGTAGGAAACATACCAGAAGATATTTATCATGAACCCTAAACTGCATGTAAAAATATAATCAAATCCTCTGTGCCTTGAGAGAAATTCACTTCATAACATTTTTATGATACAGATGGGGTAAAAATATACTGTTGTAGTCTCATCAGCTGTGTCATATGAGCACTACATATGGATCTGCCTTTAGGTGATGCACAGCCATAAATTAAAAGTCACCTTAAGAAGAACAGTGTCCTTACCATAAAGGAAATGTTAGTCATAAGAATGACTGATTTTATTTTAAGCTTTCAAAGCAAGAGGTTTTATATTTTTGTAGAGCACTCCATTTGATCAAGTTTATGAAGTTCATAAAGTTTGAACTTTATGAAGTTGCACTTTGCTTGGAGGGTCTAAACAGAGTGATTAGGATCTCCAGGTTGGTTGCACAAAGTGGGATCAGACTGCAGGGCCTGCTCTGAGGGCAGAGTGCTGCAAGCACTGGTGATGTTTGACCAGCAAATGCTTTTCCTTTCCCCACACGTCATGGACATCCTATGTGACTACAAGATTCTGTAAGGCAAAGTTTGAGAATCATAGGTACAACTCAACAGAAATGTGTCTTATTAAGAAAATAAGTGAAACACTTGTAATACATTCCTGCCAAAAATATAACCCTGTGAATGTCAAGCATCTCATTGAAATACAGAATGGCTTTTAGGGAGTTTAAAGTTCGGATGTATTGGGTTTGTGTTTGTTTGTTTGTTTGTTGATAAAATGGTCAGCAAGCAAATCCATGATGTACTTTCATCTTTTCCAGCACTGATGCCTTGAGGACTTAGAGCTGTCTTACATTCACTTTGTGCCATTGAAACAACCAGAAAAAAATTACCCCTAAGAAACAAAACTAATGCATTCTTTTCAAGTTAGAGTTAGAAGTGTTTTGTTTACCAGACAACATGTCATTTTTATAGTTATACAGAGAACTTCTGCATACTTCATGGGAATATAAAAATGTCACAAAATTAAAAGTAATTGCCCCAAAATTGCTGTGACTGAACAGATCATTCCACTCTCCATTATACCATCCGGACTCTAATCCCACTGTTTAAGTGTAGAGGCTGGAAAATTTCTCTGATTTAAAAAAGCGAGGCCAGCCAAGCAGCAGTATTGTGCCACAGTACAATTCAGGAGCAAATGAGCACAGCTCACAGACTTTGTATGCTCCTTTCACTCATGTCCTATCAATTTGTGACAGCGATTACATGCTATTGTAGTACAAGGAAGAGGTTTGTTGTTTTTTTTTTAACCCACTGGATGACTTGTAGACTTTCTATGAATTGGTGAATTGTACATGCTGAGGAAAGGCAAAATCGCTTGGCATAGTAACCAGCCTGAGTTCAAGTGGTATTTCCCAGGACTAACTGTAGGATTCAGTAGAGGGCTGTTGAGTGGTTGGAGCGAAGCAGTGGTGGTGAACCTTCGGCAGACGTGCCACCATGGGCTGTTCTCATCATTGAAAGCACTAGAAGGTTTGCCATCCCTGGGAGGGAGCCTATCCTGGTGCTCCAGGCTTACAAGAGGAGCCCCTTTCCTGGCATCCATCCATAGACATTCAGATACCCAGGCATGGGAGGGAAGGGTCAAGAGCTCAATTCCAGGAAGCCTTTCTCTTCAATTTCCATCTGACGGTATGTTCTCAGTATTCTCCTACATTGAAACAACTCCCTTATGGTCCAGGTGATCCTCTGTCCACAGTTCCAGCCACAGGTATGAGGAAGAGATTCCTAGTGCCTGAATGCTTGCTGGACCATTTCAGCTTGTCCAGATGTTGATCCTGGGTCTAGTGACCATTCATAGTCACAGTGTTCTAGCTGTCCTAGAGGCTCTTCTCCCCACTCTTCTGCCTTACTGACCACATAGTAGACCTTTTCTCTGTCCTTCTCTGGTAGTATCTGTTTGTTCTGCTGTATGAACCTTCATGTTACGTAGAAGCTTTCTTGTGAAATGACAGAGTGACTGTTTCAGGGTGAAGGGACAGTGGGGATCAACTGTGATTTGCAAGCATCTTACTATAGGAGTCAGTTTCTCCTCTGGACCCTGACCCATGGCAGGCTTCTTACACTTGGGAGCTTTCTTGGTCAGGAATATCTGCTGCTGGCTTTTATACTCATTATTTTAACTATTTAATTTTCTTGGCTGATTTTTAATTTTGTTCTACTGTCTACAGAAGAATTCTCATCTCCTTCCATTTTGCTGGAAGACTCTTTGCCCACAGGCCCCAAGCTGCTGAGCAGGTACCTGTCTCCAGTCTTAGAAAGCACATAATCCTTTAAAGAGAACTGTAAGACCCACTCTTCCCTCAGTAAATGGTGTCCCTATCTGTTCTCTTTTGTCAGGCCTTCAAGAATTCTTCCCCGTAGAAGAAGAGAATTCCTCCATATACCCACTCAGTAAAGCCTCCCGTGACCATCACTTGCCCTATGTAAGGACTTTGTTAGTTCTTTGCTGCTGTTGTCCAGATTTTCTATCCAGAGAATGTATCCACAATGAAAGGCACATCAAAAGAGGTTCACTGATGGTCAACAGGTAGCTGCAAATCAAAACCTCAGGGTAGCACCACTGCACACCTCCAAGCCACCCTGAAGAACAGTGTTCACACTGTACATGAACATCCACAGCAACTTTATTTGTAATGCTGGAAAATTAGGAATGATTCAAACACACTTTCGAAGATGAAAGTAAAAGCAAACTGTAGTCTATCTGTTAAATGGAGTTCTTCTAAAAGCAGAAATAAAAAGCAACAAAGCATGACACAACTTGGATGGCCTTAAAAGCCATTATATTGAGTGAAGAAAGCCAGTCCTAGCAGGGGTGACTCTATCAAATGCACTGGCTGATATGCTTGCAGTGGTGGAGAGGAGGCCAGTAGCTAGCAGGGATCGGAGTAGGAGGAAGTAAGTCTGCCTGGGGTGGCTGGTGGCACTGTTTTTGTATGCAGTTTTGTATCCCGCTTGGGGTTGTAGCAATGTGAACCTAAACATATAATAAAAGTTCATTTACAAGGCATAATTATTTTAATTTTATAAAAACCCAGATTTTTAAAAGTATGACAAAACGGTAGCAGCTAAATAAGATATGCAGGGCCAGGGAGATAGCTCCGCAGAATAAGCACTTCCCTGGCAAGTGTGAGGTCCTGAGTTCAATCCCCATTTCTGCCAATAAAAATAAAAATAAAAATAAATGAGATATGCCATTTGCCTACCAGCATTGTACAATGTCACCTTCCTGCTTTTGACAGCACAGTGTGATTCTATAGAAAAGATTGTCCTTTGGTACAACCAGATGAAGGAAAAAGGGAGCTCTACTATCATTTTGTGTGTGTGTATGTGATACTGGGAATCAAACCCATGACTTTGCACTTGCAAGGCAAGTGCTGTGCCACTGAGCCCATATCTCCAGCCCCCTCTATTATAGTATTCTTTAATATTTCAGTATGACAGAATTTCAAAATGTAAAGACTTTAAATACCCCCATTACATACCAGTCTATAATAGAGAAAATAGTCAAGAGTAGACAGTAGTTTGGGCTTTGCTGTTGAGAATCTTAGAAATCTAGTTTCTGTGTATAAGCACGTGTGTATTTTGGAGTTTTGGGGGTAGGGTTTTTGTGGAAATGAAATTGAGTCACAAAGGCAGGAGATGATTTCCCAACTGCAACTTAAGGAGGAAGGAAAACTCTTAGACTAGAAAAACATGCGCTAGCCTAGATACTGTTTGTTTGATTAATCATTCTTTAGCCTCGTTACCTTGTCTTTAAATGACTTAAAAATTTGGACGACAACAGCCAAAGAGAAAATGTCTAAGTGAATATTAAGACTTCCACACACATGGTCAACTTTTAACAATGTGCAGATACGAAATATGGAAAACTTCTTCCTGACATTGATCACATTTGAAACTTCTGCTTTCTTAATTCAGTCTGTTATTGACAGTAATATATTTTAACTCAAGAATGTGTTCGTTCAGTGCATATCGACTCTGCTTGTTAAAATGTTCACGGTACATGTGAACATTGGATTTCCTGTCATGGTGACTTACGGCAGGAGGACAGCAGTGAGTGATTCCTGCCAGTCAAGAACTTTCACTGGAACCTCACTTGAATGGTAATAATCTGCTCCTGTAATTGCTGTGGAAAAGGAAAATCCTCTGGAGATTTTACATCTAATCATTTATTTATAAATCTGTAGATGGCAGTCTGCAGAAGACGTGTCGGGGGTCAACTTTGTGCTCAAAACAGTTGCCTGATGTTTACATTTCACAGTGTATTTTTTAAAGGTACCTCCAGCCCTCATGATCATAAAAGGACCCCAGCTTGCTAGGAGCTGCTCCCCATTGCATCCCATGGCTTAGGCACTTCATTACCAGCACTCGGCAGAGGCCAGTCCCCTCTGTATTAGCTGAAATATGCATGTTTTTCCATCTCATTAATTCAGTCTACATACAATTAATTTTGCCTATTAATAAACCCCTTGGTGTTAGTGACAGCTATCTAAACCACTTCACCTAGTGTAGAATGAGAAAGTATTCTTGCCAGTTTGCAACATTCCTCTGCAATCTTATTGTACTGGTGGGTTGAGGGTTTTGATGCATAAATCAACATTGTAAGACCAGTGTAAGCTGCTGGTGAGTCGTAATTTAGGCTGGCTGAGGGGGAAATTTGAAATACTAATCCAGCTCCACTCCACTTTCATTTGGGATGGAGGGAATTAAAGCAGAGAACTCCTAGCATATAGTGATCTCAGGCTGGGAAAAAAATGTTGGAGTTTTTAATGTAAGCAAGGTAAACTTTCTACAAACATAAATCCCTGCCTGATTTGATACTTCTCAAAGGACATCTTTTCTTTGAGGGCAAACCTTATAATTTCTTTCTTTCTTTCTCTTTCTTTCTTTCTTTCTCTTTCTTTCTTTGTTTTCCTCTAATTTGAGGTCTTGCTATGTTCAGGCTGTCCTTGAACTGGTGGCAGGCTTCCTAGCTTGGCCTCCTGAATGCTAGGATTATAGGTGTCCACCCCAACACCCAGCAAACCTTAACAATTTTTTAAAATAAGCATTTCATTAAACTTGTAAATCCAAGCAGTTGATTATATACATAGCCATTACTCCTGCTTCAAGATTCAAAGAGTAAAGGAAAGAAAAATATCCAGATGGAGCCTTGCAATTGAAATAAAGCACCACCATATCTGTCCACAGGCAAGTACGTTCCCCAGAACCTGGGGCAGGTCTTCATCACAGAAAACTTTTTGCAGTTCAGCACAACCAGTGAGGAGGTACACAAACCTATACAGATGTTAGGAGTTCTTGGGGTTCTTGCCAAAATTTGTAAAACTTATAATTCACAGTGAGAGTCAGCAGAGAAATCTAAATGTTGGGCTGTTAAAACTTGCTAGATTAACTAGATTCTTTCTGAGGAGTTTGATCCTGGATATGGTGGTAGAGTTGTGGGACAGACCCAAGTAGATGATGAAGTTATATGAAGGGAAAGCTTTAGCATCCTATCTTGGTAAATCTGTAAGACTAACCTCATACGACAGTTCCTAGAAAGTTCTGTGGAATCTATCCAGTCAGGGAAAGTGGAAGCAGGGGATTGGTTGAAAGTATATGTATATATATATTGTGTTTTGTAATGATCAGCAAGAATAGTTTAGCACCTGCAGTAGGAGCATGTAATGATTTGAGTAAGTCTTCCCTGACTCGGCTGCCCTCAATCAAATACAAATTTGGCTTCCTGACTGGCCTGGTGGGCAGCCTTTCAGCTTCCCTCCAGCCCTCTCTTCCCAGAGGCTGGGGAGGTCCAATTCTGCCTCCTCACTTCCTGCTTCACATCTCATCTTCTTGAGGAAGGCTGAGCTCATCCGCAATGCCTCCCAGTGCCCTTTGCTTGCCACTTCCTTCCCTGGGGCCCTTTCTGCACAGCCTGCTTCCTCTGTTGGGCCACATGTTTTCTGCAACCCAATGATACATAGCAGGAATTCATTAAATGGCTTCAATAGGAGGTATAAGAGTTATTCCTGGCTGTTTTCAGATTGGTGAGTTTTAAATTCCTGACTATGCTCCAAAAGAGTTGCATCAGTAAGTACCTAATCATTGCAGGAGGACTCAGGAAGAAAACCTTCTGTGGCCCTTGAGCAGGTCCACCTCACTGAAGCAAAGTTTTGCTATTTTTATGATGAATTGTTTGTAGGCACACATCTTTCTTTGGCTGTCTGTTTCTAAATAATTGAATAAGAAATGCTGCTATTTATATTCTTATTTATGCATCTCCGTATTTAATTATTCCCCAGTTTTGAGGATTGGCCCATAAACCTTTTCTTCCCCCTTGCCCTTGATTATTCTTAAGTTTAAGACAATGCACAGTGGCAGCTGCGCTTAACACCATCCTTCATCTACTTCATGCTACTTTTTAATGTCAACTATAAAGAAAATTATTCCTCTGGCTTCAAAAGTTTATTTAATCCTCTTCTGAGAAAATTGGCAACTTTTTAAATTTAAAAGCAAACATTTGGCAGGGCAGACCAGTATAAGTAGACAGAAACATGTTTTTTAAAAAGCTTACAAAACTATCTGCTTTTGTTAATAAACTAAATCACTAATACATAAAAAGAAAAAGCTGGAGTCTCAGAAGTATGCATTGGCTTTCAAGACACTATGAGGGTGGATGAGCAGGAGTGTGCTACATAAGAAAAAAGATAGGAGGCCCTATCTCCATTCTTGGGGATTTTTCAATTTAAGGAAAGCACTTGTCCTGGCTGATACTTCTACATGGATGGTATCAGTGAAATATGCTGCCAGCTTCCACTGTGCACCTATTCTCTGTAGAGCAAGGGGACGGTTATTAGGGTCAGCCTTGAAATAGAGCACCGCTGGCACTGGGCCTGACTTGGGATACAGCACCATCCTTGTCCTCAGCTAACAGAGCCACCTAAAGTAGTTCTGAAAGAAGGCATGCTTTCCCCAGGGTCCATGATGCCCCTTTGTCTTATGGTTCAGGAATGCACACAATTGCTGCATGGCTTTTAAAAATATGTTTCTACTGCATGTCGTGCTGGCCCCGCCCCAGGTTGCACTGAGACAGTGAGAGTCCCGGTGTGGTGCATGCCTGTAATCCCAGTGCTGGGAGACTGAAAGCAAGAGGATCGCCATAAGTCTGATCTGCATAGTTAGACCCCATACCAAATACACAAATGAAAAATTAAATAAATAAAAACAAGAACACGTTTCTTTTTGCTCCTTTGTTTCTGAATGCTCAGTAGAAACACGTTTCTATTTTATGCATTTTTCTCACTTTCTATTTTTTATTAGTACCTGTTTACAAGATTGAATAGTTCTATTCCTCTTGAGGAGTGGGTACAAGGGCAGAACACACCTTCTGCTATCATCCCTTCCTCTGCTGTCTGCCCCTCCGCATCCGTTGGCCCATTGCCTCTTGCAAAAGCTCCTTATTTCCTACTATCTACCTTTCATGTTGCTCTTCATTTTGTATTTTGAGTTTCTCTTATGAGATACCATGTGATATTTAAGGTTACATGTCTGATTTGTTTAACTTAAAAATTAAACTCTCAAAGTGCATCTGTTTTTCCACAAATGACTCAAGTTTATTTTTATGGCAGGGTAGTAATCTATTGTGTATAAATATCATATTTTCTTTATCCGTTCATCTGTTGATGGATACATACGCTTCATCCAGTATTAATTGGCTATTTTTACTTCTTCTTTTGAGAAGTGTTTACTCAATTGTTGCCCATTTTTTGATTGGGCCTTTTATTTGGGGTGTCTAAATTTTTGAGTTTTTATATCCTAGCTATTAGAACTCTGTTGGAGGTGTATCTGGTAGTTTTTCCTATGCTGGAGGTTGGTTGTTTGCTGTGAAAAGCTTTTCAATTTTGTATAATACCATTTGTAGATATATTTTGCTTCCCTTTCCCTTGTGAAGTACATAGCAAAAATGTCAAGCAAGTAAGTTTGCAGTTTTGCAAGCTAAGGAGTCTAGCTAGAGATCCAACCCTGTCCCCTGTCTGGCTTGCTTCCTGGAAAACAGGAGTTGGGGATCTGTCACATGTTTAGGAAAATGTTCAGTCTTGAACTAAGAATGGGGGGGTAACCTGGGGACCAAAATAGACTAGGTACTGCAGAGTTGTGCTTGTTTGTTCTTGATTACAGCCTTAAATTCTTAACTGCTTCAGAGGAGATTCTGGTGTGTTGAGCAGGTGCTTACAGGCTGGCACAAGCATGTACCCTTCTTTGGCTTTGGATTTGTTTTCTTGGGTCACTGTGTCTATCTTCTTGCACTTCAAGGCGGAATCCAGTGATGTGAAGCAGTTGAGAAGAGTCCTGGCCTAAGTCACGCACTCAGGCTGGTTGGCAGGCTGCGACACGTTTGCTCACGGCTGTCTTGTGCTGTCGTAGACAATTCCAAACCCTTAGACTCCAGGTGTTCTCTGTGCCAGATTACGAACACGGTGCCAGGAGAGGAGCAGTAAATGGTATGGCCAGTCTCAAGCAGTACAGTCTTATTGGTTGGCCATGTAGCATATAGACGGGTAATGAATTTAAGTCTTTGAGTCATTCAGCTCAGTCTTACGTCCATGAACATTTGGTGAATCATGAACTCTAAATGGAAATGAAAGCTAAAAAATATAAAATGTCCCTCTGTCTCTTGAATGTAGTTCTGCCAGGCAGTTCTTAGCTGTTTTCAGATTTTGATCCAAGAGACATACAGTAGAAGCACAATCTAAAGCCTTGCTAATTTACACTACATACTTGCTTATGTGTAGCCAAGCAGTGAGAGTTCCCTTCAGTTATTATGGCTTTTAGATCCTGGATGGAAACATTAATTGAAAACACTAAAGTTCTCAACAGGAGCACAATAGGGCAGCAAAATATATCAATGTAGTTATATTTACTCTTAATTTTAAAAAGTAAATCATCCATCTTTTTAAAATATGTTTATGAACATCTCTGCCTCCATCTTCCTGTTCTTGAAGTTTTCACTCATGCCCTCATTGGTGATAATTCTCACAACATTCTGAGCATGCCACAAAAGGCACTGAAGCATATGTTGCTGTGAATGGTGCAGAGCTCTCTGAAGGAATGGGCTACACTGGGGAGGCCACAGGACAGTAAGTAGAGTGGCGCGAGGCATGAGTGTTAATTCTTATGGAAGCACACCCGAGGGGTAGGAGTCAGCTGCCCTTTCAAGCTTCTGAGTCAGCTCCTACTGCAGAAGAGCTACGAGGGATCCCAGCCAGCAGGTTCTATGTACCTGGTGGGGTTCAAGGTATGGGACGCACTGCAGGGGTGTGGGCCAGGGAAAGGACAGGGCAGAGTAGGAAAGGACAAGTATTGGTTGGAACCTAGGGTCCCTCTGAGGCAGAGTTTGAGTCCCATGCCAGAGCCTGAGGGCTTTGATGGCACTGTGCACCCAACAGAAGACTGGGGAAGGGTAATAAATAGGATAATGATATCAGCCAAGCAAGATCTTAGGAACATAGGTCTATCTGAGCTGGGAAGTTCCCTGGATATGGCTGCTTCGAAGGCAGAAGCCACTTAGGTTGGGCATTGAGAAGATTCCTGGCCCACCTCACAATCACACTCTGGCTGTTCAGCAACAGACTTGGCTTCTTCACCTGTGGTTGCCTTCTGCCAGAGTGTGGAGAGGCAATGTTGCGCCCACTGCTGCAACATTAGCTGTTTATAATAGAGGGGCATGTGCTTAGGGCAGGTAGCGGTGGTGCCTAAGACTGAGAAGAGGACACTAACGCAGGGAGAGCCTCGGAGAAGGCCATGTCCTGAGTGTCAAGTGCCAGCGTCACACAGGATCCTGGAGGAGGGGGCACAACAGCTTGAAGATAAAAGGGGGAGCACCAAGAACCAGAGCCCAGCAGGCTGAAGGGGTATGGGTAGTTACCATGGAAGAGAGGACATGGGCAAGTCCCTGCCACAGGGAACTGCATTTTGGAGGTAGGGGAGGTATGGTGGGAAATGGAGCACGAGTGTAGCTGAAGTGTATAGACTGGGCCTGAGGATATGCCCTGTTCATATGCTCTCAGAATTGCATGGGCCACAAAGGAGACTCATATCAGACATCAGGGAAAGAAAACTGGTGAGGTGCTTTTGATTTTCCAGAACCTGGCCTCAGCAGCATCTTTCTTATCTGCTCTTCACTATACCAGGTGCAGAATTTCAGGGTCAAGCCAGAGAACTCAGAAACACTGCCACTGGCACCAGGGTTTGTATGCAGGGCCCTTTGCTTCTCTGGCTCTCAAAACACTGGCAAATAAGTGCTGGTTGTTTTCACTAGAAAACTCTGACCCCTTCTTTCTGCCTTCCCCTGGGGCAGCTGGGAACTGGGCCAGGCTTGCAGTCCACAGACCTGACCCACCTGCCTGAGGTATGACAAGTCTCAGAAGGCTGAGCTGATTTCTGAAGATGAGGAACAGGGTGCATGAAATTGGCCTTTCCAGCCAGCATTGAGTAGTATTTGGCACTTCCCACAGCAACTGACAGTCGGCTGGTCTACAGCTGGATGCTTTTTTGACCTCCTTCCTCCTGGCTCTTCAACCCACCCATTTGTTCTTTGTAGACTTCACCCACCCCACCCTGTTCTTGCTTCCTTCTCTGGAACATAACTAGGCTCTTTCCCAGTAGAGTACGGTCTTGAAGAGCTGAGGGTGTAGCTGATTGGAGTTTAAATACTCTGGAAGGAAGACAAAGGACTTGGGAGGGCAGCCAGCATCCAGACTGAAGGGAGGGTGGGCACAGCAGCCGAGCTCCGCTTTCAGAGTGATTTCATCCCTCAAGTCAAAAATGCTGATTTTTCAGTGCCAGGGACAATTTTTGTATTTAAAAAAAAAAAGTGCAAATGCTTTCTTCTCCTTGTAATCTACTTCTTGCAAATATTAGTACTCTGGAAAAAAGATTTATTTTAATAATGTGAGTTTTTAGATGTTTTTTCTGTAGTTAATGTTGTTTTATTACTCCATATTCTTGCCAGAAAGTACATTTTAAGAGTTTCATTTCAAAATTAAATATGACCTCAGTGTTTTAAAATACAATCACATTAACTGTCCATTTAATAGTTACTTAAGTTTTTGGCCACTAATGTATAGTCAGTACACTTGTCTGATATTAAAGGCAATGTTTTCAGCTAAACTGACCAGCTCACATGTCCCAGCTGCAGCAGTTCCCAGGAGAAACAGGGACTTTCTGAGAAGTGAGCAGCAGAAAGTTGTTCCAGAGAAAATTGCAGTGCTATCTTATATGATAAGCTTTGCTTTTCTTTAAAAACTCCACTGTGTTTGATAATAAGGAACTATCTATTATTTATTTGGAACTGTACAAACCAATTTACAAGACACGTAATTTAGTGGCATGATTACTTATTAATGAGCCCAGTATACAAGTTAATGGGACTAAACCCTGTGGAGGTCAGTCCTCATCTGCTCTATGCCTTTGGAAAGAAACAAGGCAGTGTCTTTAGAACATTTAGTTATTACTTTAAAATTTAAATTATATGCTCCTTTGCTAAGATGAAAGAACCCCCTCCCCCGTCGCAAAGTAGAAAAGTTAATCTGTAAGGTGAGTGGAGATGACTTTTTATAAGCACTTTTGGAGTGGATGGATTTTAGACTGTCAGTTCTAAAACTCTTCATTCTTATTATGTGTGTATGAAGACAGAAAATCAGAAACTATTGCCTACCTTGGGAGATAGGTGGGTGATGCTGGAGAGGAGCTCAGCAGTAACTAGGCTCTAGCTTCTTGAGCTCTGGCAGCTCCTGTTCATGCCCCATCCCCACCAGGTGCCTTACATCCAGCATGCCCTGCCTGCAGCTTATCACATAGCTGCAGACCCCCACCCTATAGGTGGGACTCAAGATGCCCACCTTCCAGGAGTGGGCTTCATTTAGAGGTTCCCATCATCATCCTCTGATAGATGGAAGGTGGCCTTTGCAGCGCAAGTCTCCTGCGTGTTAGTGGTTAGGGCCAAGATTCTCCCCACAAGGGCCTCTTCATCATTCTTCCATTGACAACTCAGCGGGCCCCTCCTGAAAGGCTGGGAACCCTGAAAGACAAATGAGCGCCCAGCACTGTGGACTTCATACAGGATGTGCATGTGTAATTACTGGAGTTCAGCTGACTGTTGGAAATTATGGAAGGTACATAGGGCTCGAGAACATAGCACATAGGACCCCAAGGCTCTCTGCTGGTCTTTCTTTGGTTTCATCTTATGATCAGATTGGTTGCCGTATACCAAGAGCCGAGAATGAATAAACACAAAGGGTCTCCTCCTGCATTTGGGTCCTCAACTCTGCACTGCTTCCAGACTTTAGTGGTTGAGTCCATGAAAGTAAGTGAAATTGGAAGTGATGCCAAGTCCCTGGGATTTAGAAACTTGGTTATTCTGCTACAAAGTCTGGAAAAGCAAAGAAATGTAGCTTTCACTGTTTAGGAAATCTTTCCAGGTTGTTTTCCCCAGGGAATAGTTTCCAGCAAATTATTCATTGGAAAGATGAAATTTGAAATTTGAATGTTTTTCATTGCTCATGCGATGGTGGCTGCGTTCAGTTTTTTTTTTCATCTCAGTTATTCATTCGTTCAGTGGGCAGGTGTCCAGCACCGAGAATGTGGCATGTAGGCCCCAAGGCTCAGAGGCAGGTGCAGTTAGTGGTTCATATGCCTTGGCCGGAGCCATCCCTGAGGAAAGGCTGTCACATGATTTCTTTATGCAGCCCCATCCCGTGCCTTAGAATAGCCATACTTCCTGAGACCAGGCCCCGTGGAGCAGCACTGTGCCCTTAGTCTCTCTGGGTCTTACTTCTGGAAGGTGGAAAATGGGGGAGGCGGTGGGGCTTCATGGGGCATTCTGGGCCTAGGCCTTTTATCTAGGTCAAGGAATGCTGTATATAATGTGGACAGGTCCTAAGGTCTTTAAACACAAATATGGGCTTCTTCAAGGAAGAAGTGGCACCTGCCTGGAGACCTGAAGCCCTATAGCGTAGTCTCTCTTTTGTAAGCATATAGAATATTAAAAAACCAGACTGGTTGTTCATGTTCCCATTGAGTAGGAGATTAGTGAACGTAAATCCATAGTACTATGGATTTGTGAAAAGCTTACACATGGTACCTAAAAGTAAAAGAGAAAAGGCCCAAGTGCTATTAAGGAATTGTTTTTCTATCAAGAAAAATAGACCCTTTAACATATCATGGGTTTGTGAGGCTCCAGCCTGATTAGGGCATGGCCAGGCTTCAAGAAGGCTGAGGCATTTCTGAAGGAGATGTGTTTTTGTTTGATTTTGCTTTTAAATTCATGTGTTCCCTGCAAAACCTTGTATTTGTCTCAGTGGGAATGGTATAAAAACTGGAAAGATCTTATGTGAAATCTATCATAGGTAATAAATCAATCTAGTAAAACAGAAAGAAGAGAGCTTATTAACCTAGACTTCTCCTAAAAAGAGGTGACCACTTATTACAGTTTTAGAGATGAGCCAGAGCATTAAATGTTATGGAAATGGTTCAGATTGAGGTTTTTTGGCAACAGATTTTAATGTAACTTCTTGTACCACCCCACTGTGGCTTTGATATATTATGATACAACCTCTAAGCCTCAGTTTCTTCATCTAGAATATGGCTATAATAATCGTGCCTCCCTTAAGCATTACTGGGAGGAACAATTAGGATGGTTTTTTTAATTACATCCCTGGTGCATGTTAGGTCTCAGTAACTAGCAGTGAAATTTTATGCAAGCATAGACCGTGTTTTCATATGCTTAGCTCATCCTCAGCTTTCCTCAGTGGACCCTACCTTCAAGGCTGCCACTTGCTCAACAGTGGTACAAGATGTGATGATCTCTTGTGGGGGACTTTTAGAGTCAGATGTTTTCACGTGGCTGATCTGGGTTGTGCTACTGAAAGTGTCACAGTATTAAATTGCATGATACTAAGCCAGTTGTCGCCAGGCGTGGTGGCGCATGCCTGTAATCCCAGCACTTGGGAGGCTGAGGCAGGAGGATTGTTGTGAGTTCAAGACCAGCCTGAGCTACAAAGTGAGCTTAAGGCCAGCCTGAACTGCATAGTGAGACCCTGTCTCAAAAAAAGACAAAAAAAAAAAAACTAAGCCAGTTGTCTTGTGTGTACCTTTTTTAACCAGATATCCTGAGAGTTCCCTCATGCTTGATTTTTCTCTTAGCTCTTATTTATCATTAGAAAGCAAAGGCCTTCTCACTGTTACTGTAGTTCCCTAGTGTCTAAAATCTTATATCCCAGATCAGGCCTCTGCTTGAAACTTAGGTTTTTCCTAGGTGTCTTGCAAAATTTAAACATACAGAGCAGTTGGTAGCATGTTCTGACCATCTGTACTAAGGTCTTGTCCTTGGACCCTGATTTTCCTTGGTTCAGTAGGTGGAGAAAGCAGACTGATTTGTCTCTCTAGCAAGCATGCTGTGGTACACCCCTCAGTATGGCAGAGGCTTTGAGGGCATCAGAAGGAAAAACTGCAGAATATGTATAGGTCATACCAACAGAGAGACCGGGAAGGTGGGAATCCCCACAACAGGCGAGTACTGCTCTAGGCTATGCACATTATTTATAGAGTTATCGCCAAAGCCACAAACAATCAACCAGATACCTCATTTGAAATCCACTTCCAGATATGCTGCGTTGGTAATCCCTGCCCATAGCTAAACCCACAGATTGATGTTCCTTTTCTAGGGTTGGGAAGGAGAATCACTGAATAATACCAAGTTACCTAGATCTTTCTCAAAAGATCTTTTGGAAAATAAGCATCCTTGTGAAAGCCCCAACAATTTGATAAGACTAGTGGAGTGACTGTTTAAAAGTGTTATATTTTTACAGGTATATAAACATTTTATTTAAAAGGAACTAAATTAAACAGGGAGAGAGGAATGTACCTTTCATATGTGCATGAAATGTTAAAAAGCCTCTTTGTTCACTGCTCAGCGGTGGAAAGCAAAGGCAACATAGACATAAGGCTATTTGAACTCTTTATTTGCCACATTTACAATATTAATAACTGTGTTTCCAGAAGTTGTCACATCAAGTAAAAGATCTTCATTCCAGGCTGTCTTTGGGGGCCAAATTGAGACTGGATGCATGCATTTAATAAATTGTAGTCTCAAGTAGTCATTTTTGTAAATAATTAGTTTCAGTGAAAGAATAAGTTAGCATATTGTATGCATCTAATGTTGCAAATGTACACACAGCAAACTTTGCTATTAATCAACAGTCGAGCACCGCAAGTGGGGTCTCATACATAATGAATTGTGCTTAAGCCTCATGGGTTTCTTGATAGAAAAATAAAAGAAAACACAAGTGTAGTCAGCTTTTGAATAAAATTTAACTAGATTGCTCTGCATCCTGTAATTGTTTTGGAATCATTAGGGACCTGATCATTCATCTATAGTTTTGGGGTGTTTTTATCTTCATCTGTCAAATAGTAGAGACTTTTAATGATATGGTAAAGTGTTACTTAAGTACAATTTTTGCTTTAATGATTTACACTTAGGTATAAAAATAAATAGGCTTTTATAAGGGATTCTACTCTGCCAAGTATACTATTAAAATTGTCTTTTTAAAATGTTTTATTATTGCTGATATGTTTTTTAAACCAATTATTTTTTTAAAAGAAAAAATATATAGTTCTATTGGGGAAGAGTTGATATACTATTAAAATTGACTTATAAAATGTTTTATTATTGCTGATATATTTTTAAGAATCAATTATCTTTAAAAGAAAAATAGTAATTATGGGGCGGAGCTGAAAATTTACTCAGATTTCCTCTATTTTGGGTGTTTTAAAATACTATAGTAAATTATTTTGTGGCCTTGTTTCAATTCTAAGCTTAATTTGAGATTCAAATTTCGAAGGCTGGGGACACTCATTAAAACTTGATGCTAGTTTTATAAACATTACCTAAGGCCACCCAGAAAGCAAGTAAATTGGAGCCTAAATAAATTTTAAACTACCTCTTCCCCCCGTCATATTGTCGCTTTGGGGAATGAACCATCTGGTGGTCTGTGATAGGACAGAGCATAACTATAGAATTCATGTTGGAGTGGGAAGGGAAAGACAAGGGGTGTGTGTATGTTCACCTGCATCGGGAACTACCCAGGAAAGCTCACCAAGGCTTTGCTGACTGGACAGCCAGAAGTCCTGGCTAGCCTTTCTGTGGGCAAAAGTTGAGATACCACCTTCCCCAGGGAACCTTCTGGTTTGTTTATTTCCCTGTCTGGTATCCTAGAAAATTTTCCTTTCATACAAATTAAACCTTTGAAAGTAGGTACTTCAATCCCCGATACCACAAAAAAAAGAAAAAGAAAGTAGGTACTGTTAGCTTTCCAGTGGTGGGTCAGAATACATGACTCTTCAAAAAAAATGTGGAGGTGAAGATTTATTTGTGTTCATGGTTTCAGAGATTTCCACACAGTGTTGCCTAACTCTTGTCACTCTGGGCTGTGGTGAAGCAGAATGTCCTGATAGAGGGATGGGAAAGGAGAGACTCGTGTCAGCCAGGAAGCAGAAAGAAAGAAGGTCCCACTGTCCCAGTACCCTCTCCAAGGCACATCCCTTGTGGATCAATTCCTCCGATGAGACCCCCACCTGCTAAATCTTCTGCCACTTCCCAGCCCGCAATAGCCCCACAGGCTGGGCACCAAGTTTTTAACACCAGGCCTTTGAAAGAAATTTCAGATCCAAAATGATAGGTACTAAATTAATCAGTCAAACTACCTGTTGTGAGTGATGAACACTCTTGTCCCAGAGAGGTTTAAAAAAAAAAAAAAAATTGTTGTATCTATTTGTGTATTGCCACTTCTTGCCTGCATGCTCATTTTTTTTCACAGAAATACTGTTTACAGAGTGTGCTGAGAATCAATCAGATCAGCTAGCACCTGAGTCAGTGAGAATAGCACATGACACACAAATACACAATCAGTGCTGTCATTACCACTGCCAGCCTTAGCAAGTTGCTAATTACCTTGAGGCCCCAGTGTACTCATAGATCAACCCTTTTTTGTTGGGCCTTTGGATTTTTGTCTTTTACGCTGTTGCATTGTTAAAAGTGAGTATGTCTTATAACTAGCATCAACACCCTTTTCCTTTTTCTGTCTCTTAAAAATAACTGTAGAATATGCAAGTAATTGCACAAGCTGAAAAACCTACCTGGTGATATCACCTGAACAGAGCTGTCCACCAGCCTCTGCCACAAATTAATTACTTGCATTATGCATGTATCAGCTCCCATGAGAAAGTTATACTCAAGCAAAGGGGAGTCCCCTGGCAACCCCTTTCATGCCTGGGATCATTGGAAGGCTGAAAGGGAGAGTTGCTGATGTTAGCCTGTGTATTTCAACTTCATCTTCCTCATCTGCACAGTTAGCTATAGATGCTCAGGAAAGGACCATCCCAAGTCAATCACACCACAAAGCTATGCGCATGATGCACAGGTGTAATCAAGCCTACATTGGACTGTACTGAAAAGTTGAAAAGCTTCGTTCAGCCTCACTTATTTTTTAAAATGGTAATATTTATTGATAATAGGTAACATCGTTTGTTTCTTGTCTTCATCCTTACCCCAGAAGAAAAACACCTGAGCTTTAGTGAGACAGTATAATCAGATGCAGGCTATATCCATCAAAGATAAGCAACACTGCCAGAGATAGTCTAAATTGGACATAATTGTGTACTTGCCAGTGAGACTGAGCAAGAATTCCTGGCACTCTCCATGAGGTTGCTGCTACTCTTCTGTGAACCTGAAATGTCTGGTACTCTATCCTTGAGTCCCTAGGCCTCTCCTGCTCTCTGCATTGCACTGTGGAAGCCAGAAAAGAAAAGGTTTGCTCAGCAAACCTGGTATGGGAAATGTTTCTCATCTGTGAGTGCCCATCGTGCTGTGTGTGGCCATGGCTCTGAGCTCTTCCTCCTGCCAAGAGCTTCACCAGAATCTCCACAAGTTTGCATTTGCCTGCCTTTACTCCTTGCTGAAGGGCACAGCACATGTCAGCTCCTTGCCAGATTCCAGAGGAATCAGGGTCTGTGGAACTCTTCTAATGGGTTACAATCCAGTGTCACAATTAACATTTTCAAGCCCAAGACAAAAATGCTGTCCCATGAAGGGTGAGATCAGTAATGTGCCAATCATAGCAGGGACCATTGTGAGCATGTAGCAACATCAATCTCGAATGTTCCATAGTCTACTTGATGGGTGTGACAAATGGTGCTAATCGGATCTGATTAAATTATAAAGAACTGGTAGCCAGTTTTCTTACCTGAAGTGGGATGTAAGCCAAGTACATTAATATCTCAGAGGAGTAGAATTCATTGAGAAATGGGCCTCTAGTGATTCTGTATTACCATTGGAGGCTTACTGCCCCTCAGAGTCCAAGCATCCAAGCCTGCCACTGGTATAAAGTACTAAGTGTATCTGTAACATGGGAAGTTTTAGAAGATGGGCTGGCAGAAGGCATCTTTCTGCCTCCCTCTTGTTGCATCAGCACATGTCAGTGCATGATAAAGCACTAAGACCCAAGTAAGGCTGCCATGGCACACTGTCCTAACTCGTGAGTGAGTCCCTGGCTATTTCTGTAGTGGAGAACCTGGTTCTTCCGGGCTAGAACAGGGCAGCACTTCCATGTGGCTGATGAATGTTGTCATCCATGGGGGGCACCTCATTTCAACTTGGCTAAGTCACCTTCCAGTCTCCCTCTTCCCAGGCCTGATGCTGCCCTTCTTCCTTTGTGTTTCTGACTATGACCCTATCTTAAAACACAAGCTTTATGCCAGGCAGAAAGTCGACTCCCTTGGAACAACTACCTTGCTTACTTATATCTCAGGAGTCTATGCTGTCACAATTTCAGCCACTGGTCTCTGTGCTGGTAAAACTCAAAGAAAGGGATGTTTTTAATTGAAGTAAATCAGAAGTGTATGCTGTCCTGGGACATCCTTTCTCCAAATCCAGCAAGTGTAATGGGCCAGGGCATTGCTGTCGGGTAACATCAGCACAAGAACTTATCACAGGGCATTCTATGCACCAGAATTCTAGGAGCTTCCACTGAAGGCAAGGAAATGTTGTCCTATTTGTTTTAAAGGAATCCTGAGATAGCCAACAGCTGGTAATTTCTTCAAGAAATCCTTGGCCTGGTCCATGTGTGACTCCATCTTAGCTTCACTGAGGGACTCTGCTGTCCTAGAACAGAGCTCAAGGGAGCTGGGTCCCTGTCAGTCTTCCTCGGCACTGCCTACAGTGGTGGCAGCCATTTTCCACTTGGCACCATGGTGGCCCTCAGACCTCTCATGAAGCCCAAGATCATCAAAAAGAGAACTAAGAAGTTCATCTGGCACTAGTCAGACCAGTGTGTCAAAATTAAGCTCAACTGGCAGAATCCCAGAGGCATCGATAACAGGGTGCGGAGGAGGGTCAAGGGCCAGATCTTGATGCCCAACATGGGTTATGGAAGTAACTGAAAGATAAAGCACACACTGCCCGGCAGCTTCCAGAAGCTCCTGAAATACATTGCTAGGGAGCTGCAGATGCTGCTGATGTGCAGTGAGTCTTACTGCACAGAGCTTGCTCACATCATCTCCTCTAAGAATCACGAGGCCATCGTGGAAAGAGCAGCCCAGCCAGCCATCCAAGTCACCAATCCCAGTGCCAGGCTGTTCAGTGAAGAAAACAAGTAGATGGCCTATGTGCATGTTTATTTGTGCTCCAGTAAAACCATCAAAACAATGCAAAAAAAAAAAAAAAATGTTGACCTTTTGGGGAAATTTGATTTGGTTCTTACCCAATTTGGTTTGCTGCTAGAATTGTAGAAAGAATGAAGTTCATGAACCAAGGTACCACAGTATGGGGTTAAAGAGAATAAAAAGGGTTCCAGTATCAAATGGATTATTGTGTGAGTGACAAGTGGCATCCTGGGCGAGACTAGGGAGATGGGTCCCTGTTGTACCCTCCACAGTCCCCACAAATGTTGGGGCAAGGGTCTTCTGTCCTGCAGTGCTGGCTTCCCAGCTGGCATCCTGGCCCAGACCCCATGGTGATGCCTAGAGAGGCACTGTCTAGGTTTACATGCTGTAGTACATTCCTGGAGACATGATTTGGCCACAGGGGTTTGCATTTAAGTGCCAGCTGAGGTACTCGGCAGACTTGGATGTGGGATTTAAAGAGTGTGGGCCATGGAGCCGGTAATTATTGGAGTTGCAGGGGTCGTCAGTGGGGAATCCTGGAGAAACTCCTCCATCATAACAGCAGCTGTTAGCAGTGCTGTCACACCAGAGCTCTTCCTGGGATGAGCCAGGCGAGGTTGGAGAAGAGGGCAGGGCAGGAGAATAAATTTCATTTTATTGTAGAAATGGAAATTTGTGTCATGGCTTTAAAAATCTGGTTTTATGTGTGTGTTTAATGCCATTCATTTTAAATGTAGTCTCATAAATCCTTGCTTCGGAATCAAAGCTGTTTAATTACATTTCACCCATGACTAGTTATCTAATGCCAATAGAGAAAGAGTTAAAAAGGAGAACTACAGAGTAAATCAGAGGTGAGATCTTTAGCACAAGCATAAAAAATCAATTTAAGATGAATTTTACTACTATAAAAATTCTTCACATATCCTTTTAAGAGAGGGAAATGATAGGAAGTGCAACTCATGTTTCAGATCCCCTAACAAGGTGGCTGGATGGCCACCAGCATGGGCATGGGCATTTGAACACCAAATATGCCCATGCACTCAGGTGCCTCTGCAAAAGGGCCATTAGTTCTGGAGGCTTGGTGGTCACTTGGAGGGTACAGAAGCTGCTACCTCTCACTTTGAAACGCCCATCTCCCATAGTGAAAGGTGGCTTCACTGAGGAAACTATTTGTTGTGGTAGCTAACTAGACCTCAAAAGTCATGAAGGCTAGCCATGACTTTGACCTGCAGGCCCTCGCCTTTGCTGCCTACTTGACCTGCAACCCACCCCACCACTTGGGCTCTGTAGAAGCCTCTCAAGTTCCTCTCGCAGAAGACCCAAGCCCAAGACGATTTGGCATAGGGGCTTGACATGGTCCAGGCCCCATGGTGTCCTCAGTTGGCAGTCACTGTGCATGCATGCCAAGGCTGTTAGCTTCCTGTCTGAGCACAGAGTCAACCCTGAGGCTGCTGTTGACTATGTTCTGAGGGAGCTCTGACTTATGCACAGGTAGACACTATGCCTGCCAACTCTGTTCTCTGGTATCCTTGGTGATCAGAATGGCAAGACATATACATTTCTCTGCCTTGCCTTTTAGATACAATTGTATTTGGTTAGTGGGGACCAGAGCAAGAATAGAATAAGAATTTTGTCTCTAACACAGGATAATATTTAAGCTCCTTTCTGTGATCAGACATTGCTAATAGAAAAAGAAATTAGGCAATGAGAAGACAGTGTTTCCATTTCTTCAGGAAAATCTCCAAGAGAGGCCCCATTCTCTGCCTGTGGCATCATCCTGGCCTCTCTGAGGCCTCTTCATCCATGGGCCCAGGCAGCTTCTCAGGCTAAGACAACAACCTGTTGTTTAAAGTACTGAACTAAAAGAGAGCCCTATCTGTCCTGTTGCAGCTTGGGGAAAAGCCAAGACCTAGTCTATCTAGTCATAATGTGGACAGGGTCAGCTGGTCCACCGGGGCTTGAGTCTCAGATCTGACTCCTCATCTTAGTGGTCTGTCCCTGCATGCTGAGTTCACAGCTGCCCTCTCTATCCATCCCCTGGTTGCTTTCTGAGAGCTGTCAATGTTTACATACAAATATGGCCTTCTCTGACTGGATTCCTGTCCCTCAGATGCAGTGCAGAACTGGCTGTAGTGAGATAGAAAGTGCCAACATGGGCCTGCCTACAGGGCATTGGAACATGTATAACTCATGCCTCCTTTAAACCTGACCCTTAGAACATGTGCTACTGCACATGTGTACTAGTCTTTCCTCCTAGAACTTCTAATTCAACCATGAGATTTGTAACCAGTTCCTTTTGTAACCAGAATTTCATTGTGTACCTCTGACAGTCCAGATTTGTGCAAACCTAGCTTCCTTTTCACAAGAAAGTAAGGGCTAACCACTCTACATACTTCCCAAGCTCCTGGTCTTAAGATACAACGTTGATCACATTGTCTTCTCCAAGCTAGCCTCTGATACAGGCTAAGATGAAGTGAACCATTGGCTGCCTGCAGCCCACACCTGCAAACCTGGACACTAGCATGGAGACAGGCACTATCCAGGCAGCACTCACAGGAGCCACAAGATGTCTTTACTCTGCTGCAATTCTCTCCTGGGGCACTGGGGCTAGACATGTTCTTATTGCTGTTTCCTGCTGGGGACAGCCAGGGTCTCATGCCTGTACCTGTAGGAGAGGAAGACCCTTCTTGGCCTGCCACACAAACTCACGTGTACCACTCAGAGACCAGAGATCCTACCATCCCCACATCCTGAGTTCCTGCCATCACTGTCTGCATCTTTGTTTACCCTGACATCTCCCAGAATGGCTTTTCTGTAGAGCCTGTCCCACCTCGTGCCTTGCCTCATACATACAAAAGTAGGCTTGTGTCCTGGGGTATTCTGGCATCAGCTGTCATACCTGAGCCAGGTCACATTGCCAGGTGGATAAAGACCACTTACTTCACCAGGATGCTCCAAAGCATCATGTGTAAGGACAGATGGTCTATAGATGGAAGTGTATACACCATTTCTCAAAGGATGCCTGAGGAACTATTGGCCAGGGGATTCAGGAAGGCCAGTCTGCAGGCTTGGGGAACATCTTGCCTCTGCCCTTCATTTTCTACCTTCTCTCAACAGCCTCAGAAGCTTTGTGAGAAAGAGACTAGGAGTGTGTCCATGGGGCCTGGGGAGCCACACAGCAGGACACTGCCTGCCTGGGGCCTCAGGAAGTAGAAAAGGAAGAGAAAGTAGAAAACCATGAGAGATAACCAACCCAGGGCTGCTCCATGCATGTAGGGTCCTAGGAAATGGAAATAAATACTGGATCTGCCATGGAACTCTAGGGTCTGAGCTCAGAAACAGGCTTCTGACAGGAACTTTGGCTCACACCATAGCCTCAGAAGGCAGACCCCGCCTGAAGATGAGCAGTGGGCTCTGTGAAGGCCAAATCAAGTACATAGAAGGACAATTCATGCCGAAGCAATGAAGGAGTAACCTGAAGCTGCTCCGAAATGTTAGCACTTAAACATCGAGACGCTTTTCATGAAGCATACCTGATGATTTTGGCTGCAGGAATGCCATCTGTAATTGTTAAAAGAGAACACAGTTGTTTTCATGCATCTGCCTCTTGTTCTTTCACATCTCTGTGCTTCACATGGTACCTGTGCAAAAGAGCACACCCTGAGCATTTCCTGTGATTTGTAAGGAAGAAGACAGAAGAGTAGATGAGACAACAGCATCTTTCTTCCTGCACCTCCTCCAGTCTGTCTTTCTAGTCTCAGGCCTGCTATGCAGCAGCTTGACACAGGCACCCAGGGAGTATCTAGCCATGTTCCCCAGCTTCATACAGTAGGCATTAGCTTATGACGTGTGTGGAGGCAGGGCCCAGAAGTTTACTAAGCTACTATTATCACTTTTGCAGCCCCACAGAGGCCCCAGCAATTCCTGAGGCTCTCAGCAATCCAGAAGGAAGGACAGAGCCCCTGATGCAGTGCGAGGCCTGGCTGGATGCCTATTTCCACAAGCCTGTGGCCCTCGATGGACTCCCCTTGCCTGCTCTGCACCATCCCGTGTTCCAGAAAGGTTGGTAACTGTGCCTCTCACACACAGCCTTTGGGAAGCCTCCCCTGTTAAGTATCCCTGACATCATAGCTCTTTTATTGACTACACCAACTTGCTGTTTTCACATCCTCTAAAACACAGCAGCATGGGGCCAAACTGAAGGACAAGAGCTCGTGATCTCTGCCCGTTCCAAGTGGCTGTGTTAGTTTTGGCATGTGGTCACATAATTCTTGGCAAAGGCAGTAAAAATGATGCATGCAGATCGACTCTTGACTCTCTCTGGCTGAAAGGTTTAAATAGGAACACATCTGAATAGCAGTAAATTTTTCAGTAAGCTTATTGTTAACTTGAACTATCTGCCTGCCAACAGCACAGAAAATGAGGTTTGTACATGGACAATTAGCCACTTCCATAAACTCACTTGGTGACAGCTACATCATAGACAGCAACTACACGTCTTCTCAGATAAATTTTAAGCTTAGCTTCTCCTAGTTAAAAGTATTCTTAAGAGATGAACTGATGTTTCTTAAATGTAACTGGCTAGAGAAATTTGAAGTCTCCAATAACCTAAAAACATTTTCCTAATATTTCTTTTAAAGTTTTTGTTTGGATCTTCTCAATACAGAAATTTAATTGAAACAGCTAGCATCATTCTAGATGCATACCAGAAATTTATTCTGCATAGTGATTTTTATAATTATTTTAATGTAAATGAATATATATTCATACTCAGATGTGTATGTGTAGATATATACATATCCTTAAGGAAAAAAATACCCTGAGATTTTAGATATGATAAATGTAAAGCAATCTTGGTTTTCAATGTAGTGCTTATTGAGAACAATTAAAGGCATTCTAAATGTTGCTAAGATTTTCAGCAAAAACAAACTTGAAGCTTTCAGTGAAGCAAATACAGCAGCCCCTGAGGTTGCACTAAATCTGAGTTTACTAACAATGTCAGACAAGTATGAATAATAAAACCAGGAACTCTGTGTGTGTGTGTGGTGTGTGTGTGTGTGTATGTGTGTGTGTGTGTGTGTGCAAAATTCACAAGGGTACAACTGAAGTGAGCCAGGCACCTTATTCTCCCCTGAAACAAATACCTGTCCCCAAAAGTTTCTCTCAGCATGGGCTGCATGATTTCCAGGTTGGGGCTGGTGGATGGATGTTTCCAGAACACTGCACACATTCCCAGCAACTTCACCCTGAGGCACAGAAGCCAAGGGTGCTGTCCAACTCCTTACCAGGCTCCTGCCCAGTACCTGCCTGCCACCCCTCCAGCACAGGTCCATCCCCAGGAGTTGTAAGCCCATTGGGTGAGCACATCGGAGCTGCCACACAATGGGCAGGGATGCTGCTGTGTGGTCCAAAGAAGTGAGGTGGGTTTACGTTTTTAAATATGACTTGGAAACCATGGTGCAGCTTATTCCACTATCCAGTGTCTCCCTTGGGGGTTATTGCCCCCTAGGAGAAGGCGGGAGCACCCAACAGGCTCTCCTCTATAAAATAGGACAGAGAGTAACTATATCATTGTATATGAGGTGGAGTGGGGGATATGAGCCTTTGAAATTCTGAATTTAAGGTTTATTGTACAAGCCAGGGATGTAGCTTAGTGGGCATAGCACCTGGTTGGCAAGTACAAGGTCCTAAGTTTGATTTCTCACACACACACACACACACACACACACACACACACACACGCACACGGAAGAAAAAAAAATATATATATATAGTATATATATAGTATAACTCGATAAAAAATGTAGAGGCCAACAGTATAAGGAAGTTGCTAGGGCTGCAGCCAGTCAGACAATGGTACTAGTCACAGAATAATGGCCCAGCCCCTCCAAGTCCAGAGAGTCATGTGCCAGACAGCCCTGCAGAAGGAGCTTCTGTGACTGCCTGCAGTGCAGGACAGTGATAATGGGGTGATCAGCCACACCTCAGACTAGACTGAGGCTTTGGGGCCTCCCTGCTGCTCCACAACAGCCTTTGCTGGCCCGTGATCTAGGGACTGGCCCTTGGCCGCCTCTGGCACATTCCTAGCCCCTCAGAAGACCACTTTCACCCTTCTGTCCCTCGCTCAGAAGTCTATGTCAGATCCACACAGGCTGTCTTCATGCCTACAGGTCATGCAGGGTCTTGGTGACCTACAGTAGCTACTGGCATAGGGCAAGCTATGCAGATGCCCCAGCCCTGCAGTGCAGGCAGGCAAGCAGGTACCTCTAACTGGAACAGGGTCATCTCTGGCTCAGTTTCAATGGGCAGAGATCACACTCTAGCACCTTTCTTTCTCTTAGTATTCTGGGGCTCCAAGGCAGGTGCAGGCCCAGAGTGTTTATTTCTGGGGCTTTCTCCTGGGGCCTGCCGTCCCCTGAGCTAGGCCCACCTGCCATAGTTTGAGGATGCTGCTGGGGATGGAATTTCTCACCCAGACATATGCAAGCCAGGTTTTGTAATTTAACACAATCATCTGCTCCTGGGCAGAAACCAGGTGTGTGGCTTTTACAGTTTCAGGAAGGGTGGTAGTGGCTAGTGCTAACACAAACTTAATTGGTGCTGCCCCCAGCTGTGCAGTGCCTCCTGTCTTGTGGCATTTGTTAGGGTTCCTCTTTGACCAGTTTGCATTTTACAACACCATTGACATCGACAGTGAGGAAGAAGTCCCACAGAAGAGAAGTCTTCAACATCTCAATGGTGTGGGTTCGTAGGAATCAGTATTCTGTGCAGATAGGAGCAGGCCCTTTTGAAGTAAATGTTTCCTCAACCAGTTCTATTTTCTGTGCATTGTAATTTTTAGATGAGTTTGACATAATTTTATATATCATTTTCCATCATCTTCTCAGATCTTATCCATTTCAACCTGTTTAAAAATATATATAAATATATATATATATAACTGTTTGATTCTTGGGTTTCAGCACATTGACTTGCTCTTCCTGAAGGGCCAGCTTGCCGCACTCCAGACCCACTGGTGCCAGGCTCCCCTCCTTCCACAAGCCCAGCATGGCCAGTTCTGCTCAGGGCCTCTCTTCCTGCTCAAGAGGCCACCTCTCCTTTCCCAGGTCCTTGTGTAAGATGAATGTGTTGTTCGTGTGTGTGTGTGTGTGTGTGTGTGTGCTGCTGACACCAGGCCCTGAACTTGGACCTGGGTTTGAACCTCTCTGCCACTACCAGATGTCAGCAGGCATCCCAGGCAGGACAGAGTGCTGGCCACTGACCGTGGCTTTATGCATGGTGGAACCAGCTGTTCCTTACTGGGCTGTCTCACGGAGGATGGCTCTCACTAGATGAGTTCTGAGTTTTTCTTTTAAAGTAACTGAAATTTTCCCTTTTAAGTGAAATATTTAACACTTTAATAATTCCTTCATCACAGCTATTAGCTGTGAAACCCAGTTGCATGGCAGCAATAAAAATCTGCATTTCTATACCTCTGACTACAAGTGTGTTGTGATTCGGGCTACAAGGCCACAGAAAGAATTCATGTTCTCATATTTCTAAAGGACCTCTCACAAAAACCTGCCAGAGAGTTAAAGGAAAGGCTTTGGGTGAAGGGGCAAATTTATTTCCAGTGAGGCCTAGAAGACCATCTTAGTGGGGTCTGTGAGAGTCCCTGAAGGCAGGTAAAGACCAAGAGAAGGGCAGTGGAGTAGGGGGACATCTCCCTGGGCCTCTAGTAGAGTCAGCCTTTAAAAAATGCACCTTGGAGAGGCAAGCAAGGACTGATTCCATTACCCTGCTGTGCTGAATGACCCAGACGTAGCTCTACTGTCTTGGCAACCTGCATCTCCCCGGTGTTGGCACCTGTCGTCTGCCAGGTGCTATCCATCTTCTAGGAAAGAGGCCCTCGAGCCTGCACCTGAATTTCAGGGCCATCCCATTCCTCAGCCCTGCTGTGCAGGTCACTGTCCAGCCTGCATTCATCTGCTCTGAGGGGCATGTTCTCTGGAGCCTCCTGGGAGTGCCCAGGCAGGGCACACACAGGCTTTATACTTGTGGGCACATTACTGTGCTGTGTGGCCCTAAATTTAACCAACCAACACAAAGCCATCAATGAGAAGAGAACATACCAACTAAAATAGGGGTATGTGTATAGGATCTGCTCAGGTAGCATCCCTGTTTCCTCTTATTTTAAGCAAGGGCTTATAAAACTTGCTGAGATATTACCTGGTGGAGGCAGGAGGTTCATAAGCCTCCTTCCCATTTATTGATTAAAACAAGCTAACAACACTGAATTTAAATTAAGTGAGAAAGAATGTACTTCAGTGAGCCTCAGAGCTGCTGGGCCTTTTCTAGGATAGCACATTTAGAAAAATTGTGGGTCTGAGGCCAAGACAAGGATAAAATGACCCAACCCAAAGCTTAGGAGGGCCCATGAACTTGAAGGTAGCTGGGGCCATTTTCAGATATCTTAAGTCGGTAGTGAAGCCTGCAGCCAGAAACACTGTCCTTATCCTCATGGAGAATACAACTGGATGGGTTTCTATTGCTTTCCAGCAGGAGAAAGGCCAATAATGTAGGTCAGCGGTGGTAGCGAGTTTGCCCATTGTGTATAGGTCCAGCACCCAAAACCCAAAACAAAATAAAAACCACATGGAAGAACAGTCACTTCCTCCAGAGGGTTCCTGTAAGTGTACAGGTCTTGATTCATGAAATCCAACCCTGAGGTGTTTCCCTTCCCAGTGGAAGGGGCTCCCCCACATAGCTTCTGTCCCCTCTTCTCCCAACTTCTCAGTTCATATTAGAATGTTCATGTTGTTTCCAGCCCCTCAGCAGAACAAAATGCTAGATGTTTCCTTAGTGAAGGATTTCTTCAGGTAGGGGTTACAGACTGAGAATGAAGCATCATCTCAGAGGGTGGATCCTCAGAGGGTCCCTTCAGAGTCTCCACAGATCCCTTAAGGGGTAGTATCTCTCATGGATTGCCCTAACCCCATGCACATAGGGCCAGCTTGCTGGCACTGGCCCCTACCTCCAGCCCTTCAGCTATAATTGCAGCTACATCTTGGCATATTGATGAATTTCACAAGCCAAAGAGCCTGCGGCCCAGATCATGTCATAGTTTACTTCTTAGTCTTTAACCTGGCTCCTACCTAGCAAATGCCATGAGCACTCGCTCTTCATACCATGTAACGTCTCAGAGCAGGAGAAAGTTTCTGAGGGTTCAACTGTGATTCACTTAAGCCAGCAGCCTTTCACTTGCTCTTGTGTATCAGTTCCTTTGTGGAGCAGTAGTTATGTATCAGAATCTGCGAGAAATCTTACCCAGAATACTTTGCCTACAAACATCCATACTTCTCACCCTTCCTCAAGACATACCAAAGTCTTGGTCTAGACAAACACATGTAATCTGTTTTGAGAATTGCTGTAAAGTACCTTATTAAAATAGCCCCAGGGCTAGGATGTAGTGCTGTGGCAGAGTGTCTGCCGAATTTCCACAGGGCTCTGGCTTTGATCCCTAGCACTGTGAAAGTGAAATCAGTTCTTCTAAGTGCTTTTGCTGTGTTCTTCGCCTTATACTGAGTTTATCCTTTCTAATAATCAGTTTTGTTTTGAAATACACAACTGTGCACATTTAAGAAGTGTTTTGCTATTGTTGACAGCTTAAATTCTGGGTTATGTGTACATATGTATCTGGACTAGGAATTTGAACATAGCCAAGCCAAAGGGTGGAAGAACATATGTACAATTCATCTTCTTGAAAGACTGAGCCAGTCCTGCTCGTGTGAACAACTCCATGCCAAGTTGTTGAAGCACTTGAGGAAGTGCCCCAGGGAGTCTACAGATCCTGGCCGCAGACTCCAGGAGAATGTCAGCAAAGCTGGCCAGAACCTGCAGGGGATCTTTGGACTCTTGTAGTCAAATGTGTCTCTTCATTCAAACAGCCAGAAAAGTGGCATGATAGATTCTTCTGAAGCATTGGGAGCAATAGTGATGGCCAGCAGAAGGGAGGTGTCTGGAGTAGCTGTGGACTAGCCCTCCCTGAGGTAGACCCAGTCCTGAAATCAGTCCTAGTTCAAATATTCAGTTTCCACTTGCCTGTGAAATACCCAGTTCCTTGCTGTGGGAATGACTGCTCAGTGCCTGGTAGTGGCTAGGGCAGAACTGTGACCTGTTAGACCCCAGGAAATTCATGATGCCTCTATGCAAAAGACCCTCTGAGTCATCAACAGCTACCAAGGTATCAGGAAGCCTGATGACCTTCTGAGTTTCATTTGGAGTCCACAAGGCAGTCAGTGCCTTGCTTCCCTAAGGTTTCCATGAATTGGGGAAAGCAATCTGGAAAATGCCTCTGTCCAGTACAGCCTACCCCAGCTTGACATAAGCCATCAGGATGGTATGAAGCTGACCACAGGTAGACCTTGCTACAGATAAGGAACACCTCTACTGCAAAATTTATTATAAATGCTATTTCATGGGAAAATACATTGAAATGTTATTGACTTCTAGCTTAGGAATTAAATAATGAATCTGTGAAATTTTCTATGAAAACAAGTCACCATTGTAATGGCAACATATTTTAAAAGGACCATCTGCAGGTCCCCAGTACAGGACTTGTAACAGACTTTTCCTCACACTGTAGCAGGTCATCAGGTATCTGAGCAAAAACATTCAATTTGCGTCAGCATTGTCCTTAGTGATTCCAAATTGGAGAAAGGCTCTGAAAAACAGGAACTTTCTATCAAGTCTGTATTTTAAAAAACAGACTTTTCACTTAAATGTGCTTTTTAAATTTTTACTCCTACTGTATTTATTTCATAAATGTGTGCTACTTTCAAAGAGAATGTTTACATTAATACATTTTGTCATAAAGAACTACTGTCACATTTTACAGATGCTAGTGAAGTTTGAAATCATTTCTAGCAATAATAGAATTCTACTACCTATATTTATAGATAAATTATACAGTGTATAGAATTTGATTATAAGTTGATGTGTTAAATATTGGCATAAAATTAATGACACTATTACAATAAAATATTGACTATAGAAGCCAAAAGTGTAAAAGCTATTACTTAATTTAAATGCTTTCACACATGGTTTTTAAACTGCAGCCCTATGTACAACAGTGTTTAAACTATAACCCTTATGATGTGAAATGTAAGATTTATGAGTTTCAGGCCTGAAGGTTATGTTATGTGTGGAAAAATGGAAATTCAAATATTTACATGAAGGAACATCATCTCTTTCAGAGGCCCATGGCCATCAGTGCAGCTGATAGGCTGCGTGGAAGTAGAAATGGAAACATCTCCAAGACAGGGGACCTCCTGGAGGCTTGGCAGTGGTGTGTCTAGCCCTGTGTTGTGCTATTATGTGTAGGGTAAAATATCTCTAAAGAAGAAAACTGAGAATGAAATGAGAGTAGAAGGGCATCTTATTAAAGTACTCTTAAGCACAGATTGTGTTTTACTAACATTTCAGATATTTTAAGGCAAACATTGGTAATGTTTGGGAAGTAGTATTTCACTTGAGTGTGCCCCTGCACTAGGGCAGATACGTACAGTGTATCTGTTACTGTGACAACTATTTTTTTTTTCTTTTCTTGGCTACTCCTGTTAATACACAAATGCATATTGTGCAGCAAACAATGCCCATTTGTAAACTTGTATGCATGTGCACACAAACTGCCTGCTTTTCTAAAACAAAGTGTGTTCTTGCCTCAGTTAGACTTATTTATTTGTTCCTCCCAAAACAGTGTAAATTTTTTCTCTTCAGCCTTTTCTTACTTATATAGCTTCACAAGACCTAGCCATTGAGCACGGGTGACAGACAGAATGGCTTAGCGTAGCCAAGATACACTTTTCATAGAAATCCACACCTCTTCCTCTTTTCAGAATAAAATATGCAAGAACCAACATAAATGGCGTATCCCCTCTTTTTTCCCCAAGAATTGGGCCTTTGATGTTCAAGAGCAGCTAATATTAAAGACCATCCCTAGAAGCTGTAGAAACCATACCTATTTATAACAAATGTAAAACAGCACAAATCTAGCTGAATATGATAGTATCATTAGTTTGTGAATCGCATCCTTGAAAATAACTGTGGAGGAGCCAAATCGGTTTAAAAGAAGATAACAAAATGGTTTAAGCTACTTAGGTTGAATGCCAATTATATTTTAATATTCAACTGAGCATATTTTACTAAGAAAAAAGGCGGCGTTGACGCATGCATAACTCATTGGCAGCGTCGGCCAGCTGTGCCACTGTACTCTGCGAATCACTTTGTGCATTTTAGTAGCATGGTAATTTAGTAGAGGACTACCTGAGTGATGGCATTTTCAATGAGCAGGTAATCTACAGAGAATTTTTATATGGTTATGAGTTCTGTGCTTCAGCCCGGCAACACAAAAATACATCAAGACCAATTACGGTATCAACTTTCAGTGTGATACCCTTGCCACGCAAGTGCATGTATTTCTGCCCCAGGCATTTCAAATTGCATCTAATTTGAAATCTTTGGGGTTTTAATTAAATTTCAGAATATATGGAATTCTTCATTAGTACCTGCTCTGAATAGCAGATTACCCTACTCTCGGTCTCTCGTTAAAGAAGTAGGCTGTGGTAAATAGCATGCTCAGGAGCTGATCATTTGTGGGGCCTGGGTATTGGAACAGAAATAGTGAAATGCAAAATAATATCAAAAAGATTATTAGTCCAGGGAGAGTCTCTTGATTTGTATTTTAATGGAATTTTACATTTCTCTTAATGATTTGCAAATTGTCCTCTGATTATAAGATGCATTAAGCTTTTCATTTTAATGGCAAAGACACAGCCATTAGCAGAATTTTTTTCTGTCCTCTTTTTAGAGTGCTTCCCTGCAGCAGATAAATATTGAAACCATTAACACCTTTTGATGTGCATTACAGCCCACGTCTTAGACTCACAACGGCTGGCCGAGGTGAACACCTGGTTGGGGACCCAGCCTTCCCCGGTGACAATGAGAGGGAGTAGTACCTGTTTCCCTTTCTATAGAACAGGATTTGTTTGCAGCATCTCATTAGGGGGGTGCTGTTTATTTATGTTAAAGCTAATGCATTTAAATATTATTAATGGCCCAATATGTACTTAAAAGTCCATCTCTTAGAGTTAGAGTTAATACTACTCTCAGCTTCTCCCTGACTCTGGCCTGGGAATGGCCACAAGGACATGGAAGAAACAGCCTCTCTTTGCCCTTCAAGATGCAAAGCTATGCACAGAGATGGAGATGCACAGAGCTCTGTTAGCGCTCTGCTCTGGCTGACCACAACACAACCCCAGCACAAGACACTTAACTTTGGTTTGGCCTCTGGAAGGAGGGCTTGATTTAAGGCCAAGAGTTCTGGTCCCTTCAAAATGTATGTAATTTCCTTGACCACAGCTACGTAGCCAGAGTAGTCTGCTGGGCTCTAGTGGCTGAGAACACTTAGGGAGCACTGGGCTCTGACCTGAGGGTCACAACTGAGAAGGCTGTGGGTTCTTTAGGCTGGGCTAATCCTTTCATCACAGCGGTTTAGAATACAGCTTCCCTGTCCATGGTGTAATTAGGTAAACCAAGGCCAAAAGGAATTCAAGAACAGCACCGTCTGAGCACAGGGAGTACAGGGCAGAAACAGCTGCCTCTCCTGTAATCAAAGGTGGGCCCAAGGCCTGCTTGCTCTTTGTTCTGTAGGGCATTTTATCCTCCACCCAGCTGACCCAGGAGTGTTTGTTTTGTCTTCTGGTTTTTCACTCATCGCATTCTTAACCTTAAAGTAGCACAGCCTGGCTCTTCCAGAATTTGAGAAGACTAAGGCAACCTTTCCCTGTGATCTTTTCTAGCTGGTGTCTCCCCAAGGTGTCTGGAGCCTGGTTCCTGCGGCCACTGGGTACCAATGTATCAGGGTGTCGGTGTGTTATGCCCAACCTATGGAGAGCCTAAATGGCTGGTGGGTGCTGCCTGCTCCATATTACAAGTGATGGCACTGTTTGTAAGTGCCTGAGTGAGCTGGAGACACACTCTGATCCCTTGTACTGGCCTGTTTTGGTTACCATTATAAAATGCCATAGACTTGGGGGCTGGCTTAAACAGCAGATATTTCTTTCTGGTGGCTCTGGAGTCTGAAGTTCAAGGTCAAAATGCTGGCAGGCTTGGTTTCCTCTAAGGCATCTCCCCTTGGTTTCTTGTTGTGTCCTCATGTGCTCTTTTCTCATCCTGAAGTCGCTCAGCTCTGTGTGTGTGTGTGTGTGTGTGTGTGTGTGTGTGTGTGTGTGTGTGTGTCCTCTTTAAAATACAGTCACATTCTGAGGTACTATGCGTTAGGACTGAAACATTTATGAATTTTAGTGGAACATAGTTTGGCCCTTATCCCCCTTTCTAGCTCTGGTTTCCCAAGGGAGGACAATAATAATGATGTATAAAATTGTCACGAGGATTAAATTAGGCCACCAAAGACTTAGCACAAGGAAGACTTGCTTATTTCATGGATGCTTGTTTTGTCCAGAATCCCAGAAGGAGCTAGTGACCCTCAGCAATGGGCTCTGCCCCTTCCCCAAACTCAGAGAAGATGCAGACCCTTGTTCCAAAGTGCCTTTCTCCTCATCCAATGTCCTTTCCAAGGACATCCCCCAAGGCTCATTCTTGTGCTTACCCTACATCGTGGGTTGTAGAGTGTGGTGGACACAAACCCACACCTGTCCAGAGAGAATCTTTTCTTTGTAGTATCTTTTACCTGTACTAATGGAGCTAGTTGACATCTTAATTAGAGACAGAACATTTGTTAACCTGTCATTTCTCATACCTACCCATTGTTGACTTCTAGAAGCTGATTGAAGTTACTTCTGGACTCACGTGAGCCCACACAAGCAGACCACAAGAGGGAGAGAATGACGGAGTGGGGTTCATCCTGCTGGGTCAAGGCAGCTCTCACTTCTCCCACATCTGGCTCTGGGCACCTTTGTTCATTCCTTCTTAGGTGGTTCCTGAGCACCTAGAGGCATTCTTCAGTGTGCAGTGGACAAAATGCATTCTACCCAGGGCAGCAAGAAAGGCACAGACAGTACTTGACACAAGGTTACCTAACTGACCACGGTGGCCCAAGGGTCTCTGTGTAACTCAGACAGGAAGACTTCCTTCTCACTGCAAGCATCTAGCTAGCCTGGTTTATGGCAAGTGCCTACGAATGTGACAACAGGTAAAAATAAACACAGAATCAGGCCTCTTTCCAAACATTGTGTAAGGTCCCAGAGCCTGCATTCTCCAGGGAGTGGCCACAAGCCAGGCCATCTGCCCACGTATCCCTCAGAACCTGGACTCCAGGCACATGGACGTCTCCTTCTCTGTCTCCTTCAGAACAGCAACTACTGTTCTGAGTATCAGGTGGGAGCAAGAATGTCTTGGAACAGGTACCAGCTGTATCAGTTTATTTTTTTTTTTATCAGAAGAGTGCTGTAGTAGTTTTAAGAGCTTCATTATAAATAATTACTGAGCAACTGATGGCAAGTTGATTTTATTATCTTTACTATCAAATATTCAGACAGAAGAATAATCACAGTGGACATGTGAGGTGTAAATTATGATGAACAGGTCATAGGTGCACCAGTCAGTCCTGAAAGTAGAGCAGAGCTAGGATTGTGAAGTCCTACACCAGCATCTGCCCTGCATTTTAAATGGATCTGATGATGTCCAATCTCTGTGGGGCTTGCTTCTTTCAGCCAGTATGCTTACAAGAAAAGGTATTTTAAATCCTGTAAAGATGATCTACTAATTATAACAACTGTGCAGAATCTCATTGCACAAATACACTGATTTGTTTCTTGTCCTTCTGTCAATAGACATTTTGGTTCTTCTCAATTTTGGCCTTTTAAACTAATGAGTTGAAAATATTTTAGTGGCATGTCCTAGTGTTCTGACTGCCTAGAATCTGTGGGCAGAGAGATATAGGAGATAGAGTTGTATGGAGAAGGAATTCCAGAAATCTGTGTAACATTCCCTTGAGCTGCAGAATACTGAGTCCTCTGTGTGCATGGGAGCCACCTGAGACCAAGGATGATTAGAGCTGTGCATGGAGCAGTCCCCAGAGGAGGGGACATCACTAGATGCAGAAAATATGTGGGCAAATGACAAATATTCTTCAGTGTTCTTATCATCTTTTTTTAAATAATTTTATTGAGAAAGAAGTAGCAGTGAGACAGTTTCAAAACAGGTTAGTAGGACAGTTATGATAATTAATACATTGCATATTGTCTTTGTAGTAGTTATTCATAGTAAAAGATACAGACATGATATCTTATCTAAACACTATTAGTTCAAAACTTTCTTCTCATTGAACTAAGAGAAAGTAGCTGTATATTTATGCTATTTTGTATATACAGATATATATATGTATATATGTATATATATATATTTTACACTACAAAATGGTACTTCATTTATCTCCCCCTTTTTGTTTACTTTTGTCAGAGATAGGTATTCCATTGTCATTCATATATTGTAGGTACATGAATTCAGCAAAGTAATACAACATAGTCCAGTAGTCCATAGTAGTAGAGAGTTTTCCATAGGACTGGCAATGTCAGAAGTTGTTGACTTGAGGCTTTTATAGCTCAGCATATTAATATGGCTCTACTTTTTTATACCTCATTATTATATATTTATTCACAGTAAAAACAGGATTCTGTAGGTTTATATCTGGTAACCTAAACAACTAAGTTGGAGCTAACATCATGCGATACAACTACTGTTGTTGAATTTCTATTAGTTTATTGTCCTTTAAAAAAAAAAAAACCAGGGTCTCTGTGTAGTTCAGGCTGGCCTTGAGCTCATATTGTAGCCCAGGCTGGTCTTGACCTCGTAATGATCCTTGTGCCTCAGCCTCCCAAGCGCTGGAACTGCAGGCATGTACCACCACCCCTGGCTAAATTCCTATTACTTTCTTTGATGAAATTCTGTGTCATTTCTAAAAACAGAAAAGCATGTATTCTGAATTTTGCAGTATATAAACATACATGATGCCAGCAGCATAAAAGATTGATATATTGTTATAAGTTCTGTATATTATTGTGTGCAAGGAGAATATTATTTGAAGATAAACTTTGATAAATCAAGATTAAAAATCTTAGACTACCACTAGAAAACCAAAATCTGGCTCATAAGCCAGTAGAAAAGATTAAACAAAATGCTAATTTTTAAAACAAAACAAAGAGGCACCAGGGAGATGGCTTAGTGGAACAAGCACTTCCCTGGCAAGTGCAAAACCTGAGTTCAATCCCCAGTTCCAAAAAAAAAAAAAAAAACAGACAAAACAAAGAGAAAGCAGAGAAAAAGAGATCAAAGAATAGATGGGTCAAACAGCAAGTTGGTAGGCTTAACTGATTTCAAGAATGGATTTCATATTGATAATTACATTAAATATAAATGTCCTTAAGATTCAAATAAGGTTTCACAGAAAACAAATTGGTCAAGCAATGGCCATGACTCATCCACATGGCTGACACTGATAAAGGATCTTCAAGTGCGGTACGGGGTTATAGGATAAATCCTGAGGGTATGTGACTGACCTTATCAGATACAAAGGTTACATTTCTTGTTATATAGGTCTCACTTTATCTTGGTCTTAATCATGTAGCAGAAAAGTATAAAAACAATGTATAAAAAGTACAGCCATATTAATATGCTGAGCTGTGAAAGGCTCAAGTCAACAACTTCTGCTGATAACCCACTACTATTGTAGACTGCTGGACTGTGTTGAATTGTTTTGCTGCATTCACTCACCTATAGTAGTTAGATGCCAATGTAATACCCATCTGTGATAGAACTAAACAAGAAAAGGGAATTCAAAGGAAGGACCATTTTGTATTTGTATATTCAGAATAGTTAGGATAAGTATACAGCTACTCTCACTTAATTCAGTGAGTAGAAAGATTTGTACTAACAGTGTTTAGACAGGATATCCTGTCTGCTTCTTGTACTATGGATAACCACTAAGAAGATAATGTACAATGTAGTAATTATTGAAACTGTCCTATTAATCAGTTTTGGAACTGTCTCATTGCTGTTTGTTTCTCAATAAAATAAAAAACCCTACAGAAAAAAAAAACAAAAGATTCAAATAAGGAACTAAGGAGATGGCTCAGTGGTCTAAGCACCTGCCTGGCAAGCACAAGGACTAGGCTTAAATCCCTGGTGCTGCATGCTGTGCTCACCCACATGCTGTGTCAGCCACCACAAAACCAAGTGTGGTGACAACATGCCATGCCAGCCACCAAAACTGGGTGTGGTGGTACACACTTGTAATCCCAGCACATGAGGATCACTATGAGTTTGAACTGTGTAACAAGACCCTGTACCAAATAAATAAATAAATAAATAAATAAAATTTTTAAAAAGTTTTTTAGAGGCCAGCCAATAGCTCAGCTGATTAAAGTGCCTGCAAGCAAGCCCAGGGGCCTAGAGTTCAACCTCCAGATCTGCCATGCTGGCCCCACCCCTGGGGAATGCTGATACAGCAATTCAGACTGGGTGTGGCAGTACAGGTCTATAATCTCAGCTCTTAGGAGGCTGTAAACAGGTGGGTCATTATGAGTCTGATCTAGTAATGGGACCCTAAACACCCTGTAGACCCTTCCCTAAAATACAAAAAAAAAATTTTTTTAAAGATTCAAATAAAAAGGCAAAGGCACTCTGGTGTAAAAAACAGATTGTACTTTGTACTTTCTGTAAGTCACAGTTTAAAAGGAAAATATACACAGTGTGAAGAAAAAATGTTACAATACAGACATAGCAATTGAGGATACAATTTTAATATATAAAAAGAAATTGTATTTCATATAATTTAAAACTGTATTTAGAAGTAGTTTGCCTTTATAGTAGTGTCAGACATGGAGTATTCAACGTTAACTAACAAAGTACAACTTTTTCCTCGACTGAATAGTACAAAGCAAGACTAAGAGAAATAAAGAAGTATTCCTTGGTCCCTGAAAGAGCCCATATTACAAAAATGTCAGGTCTCTCCTCTTTGTTTTTGGTTCAGTCAGGCTCTTAAATTTCCAACTGATTTAGAATTAATACGGAAATGCAAAGGATCTGGAAAAAGCAATCTTGAACAAGAAGAATGAAGGCATATGATGTACATTATATGATTTCAAACATCCTACGATGGTCATCAAGACTCTGTGATAAGTAAATGAGTACTTAAAATAGAGAACCACACATTTATAGTCACTTTATCTTTGAGAAAGATGCTAAATTATATCAACAAGAAAAGTGAAGTCCTTTCAACAAATAATGGTTAAACAGTTGAATATCTTCCAAAATCACTTAACCTCAACCTTGCACCATGTACAAAAATTAGTTTGAACCATAACATATACTGAAATATATATTAAATGGCAATGGGATACATCTTTGAGAAAACTAAACAAGAAAAGGGAATACATTAAAGGACCATTTTGTGTCTGTATATACAAAATAGTTAGGACAGATATACAGCTACTTTCTCTTAATTCAGTGAGAAGAAAGATTTGTACTAGTAGCATTTGGACAGGATATCAGTCTGCATCTTGTACTATGAATAACCACTACGAAGACAACAATATGCAATGTATTCGCTATTGAAACTGTCCTATTACTCAGTTTTGAAACTGTCTCATTGCTATTTGTTTCTCAATAAAATTAATAAGAAAATGTAAAAAATAAAAATAAAATAATAAAGAAAAATTGAAATATATATCTGAAGCTTTGAAAATCTTTCAGAAGAAAGCATGAAAGGCATTTACATTGATTTGGGTAGGGAGACATTTCCCGTAACCCTGAAAGATAAAGTAGTGAGATAAATTGTCAGTATCACTAAAGTCCAAGACACCAGTAAGAAAATAAAATGACAACTCAGAGAGAGAGATAGATGCAAAATATAGCTCTAACAACTTGTAAGTGGGGCATATTAAAGCTCCATAATGAAATGACAGACAAGAGTTGGCCAGATAGATCAGCAAATTAAAGCCCCTGCTCAGGCAGACGCAGGAACTGGAGTTCAATCCCCAGAGTACCATGCTGGCCCCACCCCCAAGGCTCACTGAGACAATTGAGACTGGGTGTGGTGGCGCACACCTGTGATCCCAGCACTTGGGAGGCTGAAAACAGGAGAATCACTATAAGTCCAATGTGTGTAGTGAGACCCTGTAGACCTTGTACTAAATACAAAAATGAAAATAAAATGACAGACAATACCTGGCTAAAATATACTCTTTTCGCAAAAGGATATGTATGAATTGGCCCATAAACACATGAGAAAATGTTGAGCGTCATCTGTCTTTAGGGAAATGCAAATAAATACCACAATGAATGATGTCTATGTGAATCCTGGGTTGAGAAAGGCTAATAGTAGAAAATGTCACTGAGAAGGTAGACTATTGGGATGTTGGTGGAATCTAAAATGATATAGCTGCATTGGTAAAGTCTAGCAGCTTCCTATAAAGCTAAATGTCCCCACACCCTCATATCGACCACCTCTACTCTTAGGTAGTTATCTAGAAGAAAACAAAGTCTATATCCACAGAAAAATGCAAAGGTGATCATTGTACTTTCTTTGTGGTTGACAGCAATTTGGATTGCCCAGCTGTAGGCCTGTGGAAGAATGTATATGCTAATTTTGGCTGTGCCTATGGAGCTGTGGTGGAGCTGGGAAGATGGCTCAGTGGAATCAGCACTTCCCTGGCAAGTGTAAGGACCTGAGTTCAATCCCCGGTTCCTCAGTGGCATAGTGCCTGCTTGGCAAACACAGAGTCCTGAGTTCAATTTCCAGTAGAAAAAAAGAGAGAGAGAGAGGGAGAGAGTGGACTAAAGACAGCCCCAGGAATGAGTCTTGGGGCCATGTGCAGAACAGAGGAGCTAGCCACAGAAAACACTCACTTCGGTTTTGTTTATCAAAGCTCCACAGTTGGCAAAACTGATCTGTGATGGAAAAAAATTAGAAGCGTAGCTGCTTCTGGGGTTGTACAGACAACAGCTTGTTGGGGAGAAGGCATCTGGGAATGTTCTGGCATGAATCTTAACATTCTGGATTACACAGGTGTTGTGTGTTTGTCAAACCTCATCAAACAGTACACTGAAGAGTGTATGTTCCATTGTACATAAGTTCTACCTCAAAGGTGAAAAGAACTATGAGTTGTCATTGAACTCTTAATGGTATACAAGCTAATATACTTAGGGGAACACCCATCCAGGAAAGTCTGCAGCTTATTTTGAAATACAGCAAAGAAAGCTAAGACAGAAAAAGAGGTAGAGGGATGGGTAGAAGTAAAACAAGCATCAAAGGTTATTTGTATAATCTGGGAGGTACATATACAGGTATTTGTTATAGAATGTTTTAGTGTTGTGTATGCTTGTAATTTTTGTAGTAAAGTGTTGGCAATAAAAAGTTAATGTTATGGGCCTTTATTATTGAGAAACAAATTTTAGGAAAAGACATTGAAAAATCAGCCTCTCCACTGCCAGGTAGAGACACACCTTCTTTGTGGCCCTCTTTCCACAGCAAACCCTTGTGAGCTCCTGTCAGCAGCTTTCCTGAAGTTACAGTTGGCAGGAAGGGAGTGGACATTTACTGAATTATGCACTCTGTGTTCATATTTGTGCATTGCTAACCCTGTCATAGGGCTTTAGGGTTGACATCTAAATTGTCCCCCAGAGCCTCATGCACTCAGAAGTGGGGCTTTTAGAAGGTGACTGGATTATGGGGACCTAGTGCTAACTTGTTATTTGAAAGTGGGATCTGGCCTGAAGAGGTATGTCACTGTGGTATGGCCTGGGTCTGGCTTGGCTCTTTCTTGCTTCTCCCTTGCTCTTTCTTTCTCTTAATCTCGCTCTCTGTGTCTCCTTATGATGAGCTGTTTCTCTTCTGCCATGCTGCCCTGCCTTGCAAGACTGTGAACCAAAATAAACCTTTCCTCCTTTAATTTGTAGATGTCAGGTATTTTTTTTCAGCAGTAAGAAATTTATCAGGAAACAGGTATAAAGAGAATGGCGGGTAAGGCAGGGCTTGAGTGCCTCTGAAGGTGGCAACAGATGACACTTGACCCATTAATGCTATTGGTGTGAAAGGTCTGAAGCAGAGGCAACGGGAGGCTGTGACATGGCCACCTGCTTCAGATGGCCAGGGGAAGCCTCCAGGAATTGGCTTAGGCTGAGACCAGAATGAAGACCCCAAGCCACATGAAAATCTAGGAGGAGAATTTCCAGGACATTGTCAGCCTGATTGGCTTGGAGACCACTTTGGAGATTAGTAAAGTACACTGCTGGGTGTGTCTGGTGGGTCGTGGAAGTGTGGACTTGGGTTCTGTGTCCGGTCCCCAGCCACTTCCTCTCTAATGCTGTCCCCTGCCATGTAGCAGAAAAGCTGAGTGACACACAGGGGGAGAGCCAAAGCCTTGGGAATTTGCTGACCCATCCAGGAAAGTCTGATGTATTCTAGAAACAGCAGACAGCCAGGATGGTTAGGACAAAGCAGAGGAGAAGAATCTGAGAAGCCCTTGGTGAGTGAGGGCCTGCCCAAGTGTAGGAGGCAGGATCTGCTAGGTAGGAGGCAGCATGGCACGTGGCTGGGTAGGATTGCTAGGTGGGTACTTTCTATAGGGAGTACTAGCTGGGCAGCTGGTAAGGAAGCAAGAACTCTAGGAAAGCTGTTCTAAGAGGAAGCAGAGCAGGCAGGATGTCCTCTCCAGGTAGAACCCAGAGGACTTGTGGGTGTGCAAGACACAGGTACAGTAAGAATCCAGGTGAGCTTGGGTACCCTGCCCAGGCAGTAGACAGTCATGCCTCTGCTTCATGGATGGAGATTTAAGGCGGAGGCAGAAGGGGTGAGGGTAAGGGCAGGCACCCAAGCTGTACACCAGTGCACACTACATTTGTGTCTGGTTGTAGTCTATGCAGCTTGGTCTCATGGGTGAAGAAAAGGGAGCCCTGGGACCAGGCTTTGGCACTGCATAGCTTACACTGCCAGTGAGTTGAGCAAGGGATGTGGGGGAAAGTCCAGGCTCATCTTAACACATGCATCCTGGTGGTCCTTCCCATGACTGCATCCCCTGCCAGAGGACCAAAGAGCACACATCTTTCAAGACTCCTGCCTCATGCTCTGAGCCAGGTTCCTTGTCAGTAGCTGTGAGTTGGTAACTAAGGCAGTATGATAGTTTGGGAGGTTTTGTTTTTCTTTTGCAGTACTGAGAGTTAAAGCAAGCCCTTCCTGGGCCCTTACGTATTTTGAGACACAATCTTGCTAAGTCAGTAGGTTGCCCAGACTGGGCTTGAATTTGTAACCCTCCTGCCTCAGTCTCCCAGAGTATGGTAATTCTTTATTTAATATTTTCCCAGCCTCTTGCAGAACTCAGAAATTTCTTAATGTGAATGTCAGAACAACATTGTACCTGATGTCCTGTCAATTGTTCTCGAAAGTATGTTTTTTAGGATGTGAGCCCAGACAAGCCCGCAGGACCCTAGGCCATGCAGAAGCTGCACCTTGGCTGCACAGCTGCCCATGTCTCTGTAGGTCTGCGCATGCTCCCGTGGCACTGACACCATACATAAGCAGCCTATAGACAGAAGCATTCTCACATGTCCTAGAGACCTGTGCCCTGGCTCAGGCTTAGGCTAAAAGGAACAACTGGGACTTGTGAGATGTGAGGTGCAGGTGGGCCGAGGATGGCCTAGAGGTGTGTGTTAGTCAGCTTTCCACCACTGTGACACGTGCCTGGCATAGGCAACATGTGAGGAGAAAAGGTATATTCTAGCTCACATTTAGGAGGTTGCAGTGCTTGGTCATCTACTCCTGTAGTTCTGAGCATGTGGCAGCACCGTGCGTCAGCCAAGTATGTAGAGGGGAATGCTCACTTATGGTAGCTGTCCAGCAATGGGCGGGAGGAGGGCGGGAGGGAGTGGAAGTGGTCAGAGTTCTAATGTCTTTGCCTCGTGCATGTCTGCAGCAGTCAAACATCTCCTGTTAGGCTCTGTTTCCTAAAAGTTCCACAACTTCCCAACAGGTCACAGGCTGGGAACCAGACCTTTAAAAGGAGAAACTCTGGGGGCACTTCAGACCCAAAGAGCAGTTTGGAAGTCCTTGAGGGATCACCCGAGCATAGACAAACGGGAAGGTGAGCGTTAGAAGCAGAGTTTGTGGGTTCAGTGGCATGGATGAGACTAAAGGACTCATAAAAATGAGTAAGGAAAAAGGCTAACTGGAGGCTTTAGTAGACATAGACTGGCCAAAGGAGACCTTGAGGTGCTCTAGGGAGCAGGTGAGGCTAGCAGGCAGTGCCACCATAATATGGCCAGAGGACACAGGGTAAAGGGTCATCCCCACAACACTGGCCTGGGCAGGCAAGCTTCCCTGGTGGTGGTGGCTACCTCCAGGATATTCAAAGGGTTTGGCACATCAAAAGTTTTCCTTTGCTGTGGTTTAAGGTCAGCCCCAGAGTATAACATGATTACATCACTGCTCCCTTCAGACCTCATCCTCTCCTGGCTCAACAACAACCTCATCATGACCCCTCTTTGCTGCTGGTGCAGAGAAGAGAGACCAGACACTGTACCTTCTTCTCCAGCAGCAACAGTGGGCTGGTCACAGCAACCACAAGACTCTGTAAAGTGGAAGGCACAGTCCTTAAGCCCCTTGACCCAATAGGTAGAGTCCCTGAGCTCACTTCTGCAATAGGACAAGGACCGACTTCAGTGGATTTAATACGTAGCATAAGAGCTAAAGGATGGCCTGTCTGGCAAGTGCAAGGACCTGAGTTCCATTCCCAGTACCAAAAAGAAAAAAAGCTAAGGGATCAGAGACACCATCTGCCCACACAACCTTCTTTCTCTGCCTCAGCCTCAGTCCCTGCCAAGAGAAGGAACGTGACCCCGCTGGCTGTGCAGCAGATCTCTGCTGCCTGACGAACTCGCTCAGTACAGGCTCCTGTGAGTGTGAGCCTCCTCCGCACTCCCCTCCACACACCTGCACAGCCTTGTCCTCATTTGAATAGGTGAGAAACCAAAGTCAGCTGCACAATTTGAGCTAGATTCCATCACTCAAAATTCAGTCACAACTTCTTTTGAATTCCTCAGCTGCCCTGAGGCAAAGGCTCAATGTTGATACTGAGATTAATCCCCAAAGAGCCCCTCATTTCTCTGCAGAGAAATTAAAGCTTGCCAGTTTTCCTTTTGCCTGTCCTTCTGACAGCTCTGTCAGTAATGATATGCCTTTTCCATGGCGTAATCCCCATCCTATGGTAAAGAATAATTCATTAAGAAATTAAGGGCCGAGCTCCTTTCCATTGGGTTGGTCTTCAAAAGTTAGCTAATGGCGACGGCAGCATGATTATCAATGAAAAATTATTCAGCACACCTCAGGGCTGTTTCAGACAAGCTGGAGAAGCTGCCTGGGTGGGGACCATCAGGCAGTCCACCCCCTCTAGGTTTGTCAGTGTTCCCGGAAATTAAGTCAGGTGATACTCACTGTAAGATGTCTGCATTTGGGGCCGGAGGGTGGCTTGGGCACTGTCCCAGTTTGGGAAGGAGCTTATTTTTAGATTTGTAGGTGTACTATAAAATGTCTGCTCACGAAGCTGGCAAGGTCTTCCTCCCTCCTGAGTGAAGGAGAAAGGAGGCTGGGGAGGCTTCCAGATTGCTGATGAATGCATGCAACTCAGGCAAGGTCACGTGTGTGGGTTCTCTGTGCACTGACGTGCTCTGCGGACTGTGAAGTGGCACAGGTTGGAAATTCAGTTGCTGCTGCGGCCTGCTCTGGCTCCCCCTAAGCCAGCAAGGGGAGGACAAGACCTAGTGTCCCTGGCTCTGAGCAGAGTGCAGGTTGCTAGTGGAGGGAAATTTTTTTGCACATGTTGGTGTCATCATTTTGAGTCAGATGTCCTCCTTCAGTGCTGCTTGTGATGACAGGATAGGGGACCTTATCTCTGAGGGTGGGGAGCATGTGAAGGGAAGCTTCTTCCTTCCCTGGAGCTGCCAGTCAGAGCTCAGAGCATCACGTGTCTTCTGCACCTGAGTGCTCCTACAAGAAGGGGTAGGAGGCATGCGCTGTGGCACAGAACCCATGTGGGACAGATACATGTGCAAGAGGCGAGCCTGTCCATGGAATCAGACCAGAAGCCTCAGGCGTGGCTTTCCCTCTCTGTATGCCTCCTAAAGCATACAGTGGAGGCACTGGGGCCCACCTTCTTGTCCATGTGCTGTGCCCCTTGTTCTCTCCCTCCCCACCCCCAATTGTTTTACACAGTGTATTCCGAAACTGTTAACCCTGTTCCAGTCAGTTGCTCAGTTTGAGCTGAATGACAATTATTTGAATGGTGAAGGGTGTTCATGTATAATTATTCACATTCATACCAGGACACTCACAGTTTAATCATTTCTCTGTAGGATTCCTTAAGTTTGTGCTTAAAGTCTTAGGCATAATTCTTTTGTTAAATAAGTTAAGGAGGCTCTAAGTATTGGGAAAGTGAATGCTAATATGCCCAGGTGGACTGTATCTTTCCCATGCGTGCCTCTATCCCATAGGTCAGACTTGGCCTCCTCATTCTGTGGTGAGGGAAAAGACTCGTTCCTGAGGACCGATGGCATAAACAGTCCACAAGATGAGCTCGGAGAGTGTGTGCTGGATGCCAGAATGGACAAGGCCAGCTACATTTCTACTCATAAGCTCAGGTCCCGCATGACCTGGGGGGACAGAAAGCTCAACCCTTTAGACCATCTAGACCTCTTGAGTAGGAGGATTTCACCTGTGTGCCTTTAGCCATATTGAAAACTAAACTAGAGAATATTTTTAATGTACAGCACTAACTTATTTAAAAATAACAGAAAGCCAGGCATGGTGGTACAGGCCTATAATCCCAGCACTCGAGAGGCTGAGGCAGGAGGATTGTTGTGAGTTCAAGACCAAAGTGAGCTTAAGGCCAGCCTGAACTGCATAGTGAAACACTGTCTCAAAAAGACAAAAAAGTAAAATAAAATAAAATAACAGAAATCCACCACAGGTTATCCTACATTGTAGCATAGCCACTACAAGTTATCCTATGAAAATATCTGTTGAGAAAAGCGGTGCTCTTTTCCATTTTTGTAAGTCTCAAATTTCTCCTTAATGGAAGACAACTGGATTCTCAGAGCAACTCCTAGATTTAACCTGTGCTAGTGACATGGTAGTCACGGGGCCGCCAAAAACCTCTTTAGTGCAGTGGGAGAGAATGAAAATTTTAAATTTCTGTGAAAAGAATTTTGAATTCCCACACCTCCCAAAGGATGATATGCCACGCTTTGAGAACCACTGTTCTAAAACACCAAAAATTTCTCTTGCTCCTGAAAATTATGGATATTGTGAGTTCCTGATTTTTTTCATTATTCTAGTCTTTCAAGTTACAAGGGCATTCACTCCTGACGTACAGCTGGGAGTACCGTAGACATGGTGCTTGTCTCTCATGCCTCCCTCACACATGTGCCCTGCCCTGAGCACATCACAGGTTCTTACTACCTGTTCTGGGAAGCAGCAGCCCCCAGAACTGGCCTTTCTGAAGCCCAAGAATACTATCTGCAGATAGCACCACAGGAAGCTGGCATAAAGGTCTGCTCCAGGCTCCCATCCTCTTTCCAGCCCCATCTGAGCCATAAATGCTTTTAATAGTAGCAGATGGAAAGTCAGTTGTTAAAACCTACACAGTCCCTCCCCACATGAAGTGCTGTCATACGAATGAGCTCAGTAACCCCCCCGAAGGCTATTCCCCTGCTCAGACCTCACGCTGCCAGCAGTAGGTGAGGCTAGTGGCCCAGGAAGCAGCTCGGATGTGTGGCTGGGGTGCTGAGCCCTGAGGGTAGCAGTCAGTGGAGACAGCCACGAAGGGGCCTGCTGCCAGTTCAGGCCCGGCTGCCCTGCCCGCACATGTATGACTAGAGACAGGCCATTCCATCTCTGGGCCTGGAGCACTCTCACTTACAGCAAGGATAAGGGGCCTCTTGAGGTCTGCGCAGCGGAAAGCAAGTTGTGCAAAATGTTAGTACTGCCTAGGACTGAGACCATTGCTTTTTAAGAAATTTTTTTTTTTAAGTTTCCAAACAAATGTCATCTTCACAATGTGCCCATTCTCCTACTTCCACAGCACTGCTCAGAATATGTGAGGAACTTGTGTCTTTAAATGACCTTCTGCCCCCTAGTCTCACATGAAGTAGTTGCTGTGCCCCCAGAACTATGTTGGGTTATTGAGCGTATTCCATGTTGGCAAATTTTTTTTAATATTATTTTATTTTTTTTCTTTTGTGTGTGTGTGTATATTTTAGGGACTGGTCCACAGGGTGTTCAGGGTCTCACTACTAGATTGAATTTACGGTGATTCTCCTGTTTACAGCCTCCCAAGAGCTGGGATTACAGGCATACACCACTATGCCTGGTCTCAATTGCCATCTCAGCACATTCCGGGATTGGGGCTGGCACGGTTTAGTCTTACTTTAAAAAGGAAAAAAAAAAAATTTCAAAACAGGATGATAGGATATTAACAATGATTACTATATTATATACTGTTTTCTTCAAAGTGGTTGCTCAAATTAAAAGATATAGGTGTGAAAAATTAACATAAGCACAAACCATTCTTTTTAATGAACTAATATAAATTAATAATATAAAGACCTTAGCTATCATGTGTGTGTGTATTTATAAAATATCTGTATTTTTTTTTCATCCTTTCCTCTTTTATCCTTTACCCCATCCCCAGTTCTTTCTTTTTGAGCAGCTTCTTTCCCTTTCAAAATATTTATTATATATTTCGGGTTTTTTTGTTTTTTTTTTTTTTTTTTTTTTTTTTTTTTTGTGGTACCTGGGGATTGAACTCATGACCTAGTGCTTGTCAGGCAAGCACTTTTTCCACTGATCTATCTCCCCAGCCCTATTATACATTTTGAATCTTACTCTTTTAGTTTCCTACTCTAGAAAGATACTGTGATGTTTACGCATGTGAGTCTCATTCATATGAGACTTTTATAGGTAAATAGATGGTCTCTGGCCGCATCCATTTACCTATCAAAGCCTCAGGTTATAGCTGAGTAGTACTCCACTGCTGAGTAGCTGAGCGGTACTCTATTGCATAGAAGTACTGTGTCTTTTTTTTATCTGTTTCTCAGTTGATTGGCATTTCAGCTGATCCCCAATTTTCTATTTTTATTTTTTTAAGCAATATAAAATGGTAAAAAATAAACATTAGAAATGATGCAGAATTTCATTAAACAAAGTAATATGAATTTGACAATGGTTCTGGTATTGCATAATGTTAACTTCAAATTAGTTGTTTAGGTTACCAGATATAAACCTGCAAAATTGGCTTTAAAGGAAATTAAAAGGAATAATAATAATAATTTAAGCATTAACTGCTCCTTTCAATAGACCAGTGAAAATCATCAGTACAATTATATAAACTCTCCTACATTTATACATGAATGTATCTTTCTTACTTCTTTCTCTTGTGCTTTTCCTCTTACCCTAGCAAGAATTTGTGGTCTAAAATTCAGTCTATGGGTAGGCCACATACCTCAGCAGATTTAAGCGCCTGCTCAAGTACGTGCAGGGACTAGGGTTCGATCCCAGGCATGCCATGCCAGCCCCATCCCCAGGACTCTGAGATAGCAATTGAGACTGGGCGTGGTGGCGCACACTTGTGATCTCAGCTCATGGGAGGCTGAAAACAGGAGGATTACTATGAGTCTGATCTGTGTAGACCCTGTACTAAAATACAAAAATAAATAAAATAAAATTCAGTCTACCTAATTCTCTAGTCATTGGGCAACAAAAATCTTATAGAGCCCAGGTAAGTAAGTATCAGGCCATCCTCATTTTAAGGAATATCTATTGGCCTGGTTTATGGCCCTAAAGAAAGGCCAATTTTCTCCAAAATGGCCACTCTTCCTCAGAGGTCATGGTTCACCTATGAAAATCTGTTCCATGGGGAGGATTGATGTCCTTCCTGGGGTTACCCTGTCTTCTTACCACAGAGAAGGTCTTTTATCAGTGTCATTCATGTTTGGCTCCATTTCTTGGAGTTGGCTAAAAGCTCAAATTAAGGTGATAAACCTCACTCTGGTCGCCAGAGTATCCCAGAAAAGAGCTGGTAAGTGGGACTGGCCTGTGGGTCAAAACCCACATCAGTGCTCAGGGCCCTCAGACTTGAAAACATTGGATGTGGATCAGAGTTCCTGGGCCATGGGGTGGGGGCACTCAGCCAGGCTGAGGCTCTCTGGACCTGGCTGCCCTTATTGGTTGGGGGAGAATAGCAGTCCCAGCCTTTGCTGGAACTGAAGGACACATCCATGAGACTTCATGTGAGAGTGGTAGATTGGTTATAGAGTACAGGGGCCCAGAGAGAGCCAGGTCAGAAGGATGCCTGGCCAGACTGGCCACCTCAGGGTCATCATCCTGCCATACTCTGGGGATCACTGAACTGTACTTCTGCACCTCTGAGGGATTGCTGTGAGCCCCATCGACACTTTGTCATTTCAGGATTTAAGCAACATCCCTGGCTACTCTCTGTAAGCTCAGCTCCCTGTGGTTCTGGCCCAGCTGGCTGCAGAACACAGTAGAGTGTGCGCTTGTGCTGGCATGCTGGTGGCATTGTGATCTTTCTGGCCCGTCCTTTTATGACTCTGAGGGAAATTTAGGAGCTTCACCACATCTCAGCCTGTTCAGTCCCACTTTTTGGAATCTCACACCCTATATATCCAATCTAACCTCAAGTACGTATATTTTAATGCATTTAGTTGACTTCATAGAGGCGGTTCCAAATTTGTATGCTGATTACTAAACCTGGAAGTGTCCTAGAAACTCTTCTTTAATGTTTTCCCTCTTTGTTGTGGGTCCTGAAATTCCAGGTTAATATAGCAAAATAAGTTCAATTACTAACCACATTACATCTCATAGCCACTGTGTTACATACCTGTAGTAGAGACTGTAATATGCCTCTACCATTTTCTGCTCTGTCTGAGGCTCTATACCTCAACAGAGGTACCAGTCAGTTTGCTGAGCACTGGCTCCTAGAGTTAAGCCAGGCCCACAACTTCCCCACCCTTCAGGACTGCCCATGTTTTGAGAAAAAAGCATGACTGGTATTCAGCACGTGCTGCAGGAGCTCCTAGGAGGATACAGGAAGTATAGTCCTGCTGAAAACTCAGGCAGTGTGTCCTATCCTATAGGAGGGCATATTAAACCAATACCTCCCCCTAAGGAATAAAATTCCCATCTGTCTAGGTAAGAGGAAACTATGCTTGTTTGTTCTGAAACATATTTGAAAGCTTGTCCAAAGATGTTCCAGATATCAGAGATGCTGCTGTAGTTAGACCACCTACAGTTTGGGTTTTCAGAATCCACTGAAGTCCATATCTGGGTGTGGAAAGCCTGGCTGTTGGGGACAGCCAATGTTGTAGTTTGTCCTACTCCTTAAGTTCAGGAGACCCCACTTCTTGGTTTTCTAAATGGGCCTGGGAGGGACTAATGGTGTGAGGCCCAGCTGCCTTGGTGGCCAGATGGCTTTCACTTTCTGAATTTTGTGACATACAGAGCACATCACACAGCCCCAAAGAAGTGAGTGATATCAGACTAAGAGCTCCTACTCCAGGTTTCAGAAGTTACCCTGTCCTCAGCCATTATGTGTCACAAATTTTGCATCATATGCATGTGTGGCTGGCAGGCACTCTGTGTAGCTGGAACCATCACAGTTTTGGAAAAGGTGGTCAGTACAGGCCTTGCATATAGGACTAGGGTCTCCCTAGCAGCCATAGAGAGACAGCCCATGGCTTTCAGACACCTTTACCCCTCCTATTTACTGTGAAGACTCTATACCTCAACAGAAACCCTGGTAGGCCATATCTCCATCTGTATGCAGGAAAATCATCAGCTTCCTTTGGCCAGGCTGAAGCAAATGACCAGGTGGTCAGTTCTAGGCCCATGTTGCTCTTTAAGATAAAACTATCCACTCTTTATTCATTCAGTCAGTGCCTACCCTGATCACCCACACTGCTAAATGTTGGAATAGAGGCCTATAAGGCAGATATCTTATTCTCAGTTATCTGGGTCAGCTAGAAGACACATCCCTGGTAACAATGTTGAGTGAAGGTATTGGGGTTGGTGTGAGGAAACATGAAAAGGAGATGATTTTGCAGAAAATGTAGCCTAGATTCCATTTTAAATCACAAGTATTGTTCTCTAGTGTCTTAGGGAAGAAATCTCCCTTTGATTAAAGAAAAGGCAATTAGAAAATGTGTTTCTCTTCATCTATTCCTGAATTTTTATTTAAAAAAATTAATATAGAATAAAACTGGCTTTCTGCAATGTGCAGTTCTGTGAAATTCAGTACATGAATACATTTTTCTGTCACCACCCCCATAACCCACATACAGAGGAAGCCCATTCTGTACTGTGCTGTAGGTAAGGCTTTCCCCAATCCCTGCCCCAACTGTTGGCTACCAGAAGCTTGTTGTTCTCAATCACTGGAATTTTGTGCTCTTAAAAATATCACCTAAGTGGAATCAGGCAATGTTTAACTTTTGACTTCCTTCTCTCCTTATAATGCCTTTGAGATTTACCCAGGTTGTTGCATGTGCCTATGGTTTATTCTTTTTGATTGTTGAGTAGTCTCTATTTATCTGGGTTCTTTGTTTTATTTTAGCCATTCCAATAGCTATGTATCTCACCATGATTTTAATTCACATTTTCCTGATTGCTAATTATATTGAACATGTTTTGTATACCTCCTAACCTGTGTATATATCCAAGGCAGTGTTAAGTCAGGACTTCACCTGAGCCTCAAATCGCTATTCTGTTCTATCAATCTGGATATGTGTTCCTTGAGAATACTTGATTAGTGCAACATAGTAAGTCTTGAGAACTGTCATGGGTCCATCAGCTATTTTGTATTTTGTGTTTAGTAAAACAACTTGGGTATTCTAGATTCTTTGACTTTCCATATAAATTAAAATTAGTTTGTATGTACTATAAACCTAAAATTTTTATGGAAAGAGATAAATCTTCACATCAATTTGTGGAGCATTAAAATCTTTAAATGTTGAGACTTGTGGTTCATAAACATAGTATTTCTCCCCAGTGATTTCAGGATCCTTTTATTTCTTTAATCAACATTTGGGAATTACCAATAGATCTTATATACAGTTTATTAGATTTACATTTAAGTATTTAATTTTGATTTGAGATATTATCAGTGTTATACATAGTAACATAATCATTTTTACATTCTTGTATTGAATAGTCCTGTTAAACTCACTTATCAGTTCTAAAATTTGGGGGAATGGATTTCTGAGAATTGTACCGTAAGTAATGAAGAAGTTATTTGTTCTTTCCAAAATAAATGTCTATTATCTTTTCCCTTGCTTTATTGAGTGCTGAACAGGGGCCAGGGAGATAGCTCAGTAGAATAAGCACTTGCCTGGCACGCACAAGGGCCTGAGTTCAATCCTTGGTTCTGCCAAAAAAGTAAAATAAAATAAAGTGCTGAACAGGAAGGATGAGTTCTTTGCCTTGCTCTCAATGTTGAGAGAAAAGCAGAATTTTTCAGTTATGTATGATATTAAGTGTAGATTCTTTTGTCAATGCCTTAATCCCATTGAGGAAGTTATTTTCTATTCCTTTCTTTTTTTGTCTTTTTGAGACAGGGTCTCACTATGCAGTTCAGGCTGGCCTTAAGCTCATTTTGTAGCTCAGGCTGGTCTCGAACTCACACAATCCTGCCTCAGCCTCCCAAGTGCTGAGACTACAGGCATGTGCCACCATGCCTGGCTTCTATTCCTATTTTTATAAATATTCTTTTTTTTTTTTTTCTTTTTGTCTTTTTGAGACAGGGTCTCACTATGCAGTTCAGGCTGGTCTTAAGCTCACTTTGTAGCTCAGGCTGGTCTCGAACTCACAACAATCCTCCTGCCTCAGCCTCCCGAGTGCTGGGATTACAGGCCTGCGCCACCACGCCTGGCTCTCTATTTTTATAAATATTCTTAAATAACTTTTTTGCCACCATTAGTATGTGTATTCTTCATTAGGATATTAGGGGAGGGGAGATGGCTCAGTGGAATAATATTCATTTTAATAGGCTACTTTAGAACAGTTTTCGATTTACAGAAAAACTGGAAAGTTAGTACAGTTACATGACATCCCACACTCATTTTACAAATTTATAATTTATATCATTTTTATTCTTATGTATACAGTGCTGTGTACTGTGCTTTTTCAAAGGAAGTCACTGTGCTTAACATACTTACAGAATGGGGAGTTACACTTCTTGTAACTACTTATTTATTAAATCACTTACCCTGGCCTATATGTCATGAGTGTTTTTGTTGGGGTACATATTGGGTTTTGTTTCACAGGTTGTTCTACCTTTGACTATTGGGAGATCTTTGAAATAACTCATGTGTCACTAATAAATTCCCATCATTATTGTTTGGCTGGATTTTTTGTTGTTGTTTGGTTTCATCTTTGTTTTGTCCATATCTTTATTTCTGATACTGTAACATATTCATTGAAGGCTCATTTTGAGTATTTCCTATCCCAGACCTTAGGAAAAAAGGCTAATTTCTGTTCTTTTAATTATAAGATGGTATCAGAAACCAAGTTCTAGTCACTAGGTGTGCTTGTTGCTCTTGGTGGATAGTTGTTCCTGAGTTTTCTTACCTGGCAGGGCACAGGTAAGAAAAGTCGGCACCCCCCCCCACATATTACTTCTTTCTGCCACCGTCTGTGTTGACATGGAGCGCAGCATTGGTTCATACTGGCATCTGCGGCCCGGTACCATACGCGGATCTATAAACATCCGTTCACTTTCAGGAGCCTGACTTCTGCCTTCTACCATTCACTTACAATGGTACCTCAGCTCACAGACTTCATTCTTTCCGTGATTCTGGTCACAGAACCTGAGAACAAATTCCTGAACTGAGGTATTACTGTAATTAATTGTCCAAATCCAGTATGAATATATAATTATATCTGAATCTTTAACTATTATGCTCACAGAAAACAACTTTATCAGCTGGAATATGGAGCTTAGATAGAGTACCTTTTGCCCCCAGTCTTAGATATACTCAATTTCAGGGGTGCATTTGGAGAAGTCGGCACCCCACCCACTACAGTGAGGAAGTTTCATGTTTCTTTGGTATTGAAGCTCAGACCTGGTAGGTGACAGCAGGTCGCTGTCTGAGGGTTGGCATGGTGCAATTGTACCTCCAGCCCACAACAATAGTATTTCAACCTGCCCATGTGTATGCCTGTGAATGCAGAGATCTATTGTTATTAAGCAGACATGCAAGTTTTATTTTGAATTAAAATACTTCAGTTTTTTATGGTCTTTCATAAAATAATTTAACAAATTAAAATATAAAAATGCCCAGTCATGGTGGCACATGCCTCTAATCCCAACACTCTGGCAGCTGAGGCAGGTGTACTACCTGGTCAGTTTAGTGACTTAGTGAGATGCTATGTCAAAATAAAAATATAAAAAGGCTGAGGATGTAGCTCAGTGTGAAGGCCCTAGGTTCAGTCTCCAGCATTGAAAAATTAAAGTTAAAATGAATTTGCAAACTTTGTTACACATTAACTAGATTATATTTTGTCCTACAGCCAAGACAAGTCCTGTTCACTCAGTGTGACTTGGGCAAGCCAAGATTTTGGACCCCCATGTTCAGTGCAGCTTGGCCTCTCCTAGACTGTTAGGGTCGCTGAGATTGTCCACTGTGTAGCCTTTGCATGCTGATTTCTTCTTAGTACGCATTTAAGCTTCCTCCATGTCTTTTGTGGCTTAATAACTTATTTCCATTGTGTTTCATCAGATGTACCAGCATTTATTCATTATTGAAGGGCAACCTTGTTGCTTCCATTTTTTTTCAAAATAAATAAAGCAACTAAGTAAATGCTTGAGAGGGCAGTTTCTGAATATCACCTAAGTCTGCTGAAGGAGTCACCACACTCTCTACCCAAGTGGCTATGTTTCTGCCAGCACAGAGGTAGTGGCTCTTTTACTTTTCATCCTTGGGTGTGATCTTTGGAGCTCTATGTTTTCGCACAGGTATGTAGTTCTGTGTCATCATTCTAATGAGCAGTTCCCTAAAGAAAAATTATGAGAAATGTCTTCCCTATGCTCATTTGTCAATGTGTATCTCCTTTGGTAAAGTGTTGTTCAGGTGAATCCTTTTTGAATTGGGCTGTTGGATTTCTAATTGGTGAATTTTTTAAATTCTTGACATATTTTGGATACAACTTTGTCAGATGTGCATTTTGTGAGTATTTTCTCTGAGTCTGTGGCTTTTGTTTTATAATCTTAGCATGTTTTGTAGCATAGAAGTTTTTCATTTTAATAGTCTGGTGTATCAGATATTTTCTTTTATGAATCAGGTATCTAGAAACTCTTCTCTAAACCCCAGGTCACAGAAATTTCCCCCTCTGTTGCCTTCTGAAAGTTTTATGATTTGTCCTTTAGAGTTAAATATATGACACATTTTGAGCTTCTTTTTGTAAAGGTACAAAGCCTCTGTCTTGTTTTTAATTTGGGGGAACTTTTAGCTTCAGACTTTTTTTTTTCCTCTGAGATAGATCTCACTATGCAGTTCAGGTTGTCCTTGCGCTCACTTTTTAAGCCCAGGCTGGTCTCAAACTCCCAAAGTTCTTCTTTCCTGTGCCTCCCAATGCTGGGATTACAGACATGCACCACCACACCTGGTGGCTGGGGAAGCTTTTGGAGTAGGATGTTTTGTATGTTTCCAGCAACTATTTGTTGCTGGAAACCCTACTTTTTCCTTTAATTGCCTTTGCTCCTTCATCAGATACCTTTGTCAGAGACAAAGATGTATATCTGTTCCATTGATCCATGTCATTCAGCAATAAAACTCTTATCTTGAATGTTATAGCTTCATATATGATTCATTTTTAAATGTTAAATAGATGTCTTATTCTTTTTATATATTGCTAGATTTTATTTGCCAGTATTTTTTGAAGATTTTGTTTCCTGACAAAGAGAGATGATGTAGTTCATTAACTGTGCACTCTGGTTTGGATCCTATAATGTACCTTGCAAATTTTTCCCTCATTTTTCATTTTCTAGATTACTGTGTCAAGTTGGTATTTCTTATATAAGAATTTACTAGTGTCACTGGTGAAATCATCTTGGTTTTAAGATTTCTTTTTCAGAAGATTTTAAGATCTAAAGTTAGCTTCTCTAAATGATGTCAGATTATTAAGATTATTGATTTACCCTGTGCATTTCATTTTGGTATTCTCATCTCTCCATCCCTTGCCCAAGGTGCCGGGTTGGATGGAGGCCTTCTGTGACAGGCCTGCTCTCCCCCAGGCCTTTGCTCACTAAGTCTGTGGGTCTGTACTTACCTACGTGTGTGCCTGATGCATCGCCTCTCCTCATCAAGCTATGCACTGCCATGAGTTTGAGCAGGAATTTATCTGTACACATGTGTGTTCTCAGCGCTGACTGCAGAGGCCAGAACTCAATAATGTCCTGCCAGATGGCCCCGCCTGTGAAGTGGGTCTTGTAATTTTCACTGATATGTCTTATAAAGGTAAAAACAAGAAAGAAACAAAAGGGTTCTACCAGTGACAAAAAAAGTTAGATGTCCTACTCTGTGGGTTGCTTGCTCCTGGCAGTGGTGGTATTGACTTTATCAGTTTAGAGGAAAGGATTCAAATGTAAAAAGCACAAACAAAATCACTCTGAAGCAGATTAAGGTATAAGAAAAATGTCTAAGATATTAAATCAATACATTAAGCACATTTAAAAACAAAAGTAGGGACTTAGGGCAACTTCTTGAGAAATGGACCTTTTTCTCCAAGAGCAAGCCTTCTTCATTTACTTATTTGTACATGAGGCGGTTCATCTGTGTGACAGCCTGTGTATAGACTGAAATAAAATGGTTAAAAATGTGGTAGTTTGCTGCTTTTGTTTGGTCTAATTCACCTAACTTGAATATTGGTACATAAAGTTATTCGTAGGAAGGCATTATTATCCCTAAGGAGCATATTTCTGGCGTCTCATTTGTCCCCTCCAGCAGCTTTACAAGAGATTCATCAATTTCATTGATTGTTCCAAGGAACCTATTTTTACTTTCATGGATTTTACCAGTTTTTCTTTTTCCAATTTCATTGGTTGCTGCCCTTACCTTTATTACTTCCTTCTTTTAGTTGTTTTAGTGTGTGTGTGTGTGTGTACTTGTGCATGCACATTTATGCCCTCTTTTTTTTTCCTTTTTGGTCATTTTGTTTTGCTTTGTTTTATTTTGTTTTGGGACAGAGTCTTGCTATGTAGTTCAGGCTTGAACTCACTTTGTAGCTCAGGCTGGCCTCAGACTCACCAGGGTCCTCCTACCTCAGCCTCCCAAGTGTAGGAATTACAGGGGTGTACCACCACACCCCGCGGGGCCCTGTCTTTCATTTAAGTTGCTATCTGAGGTTGTTGAGACTTTTTATAATATAAGCATTTGGTACTATAAATTTCCCTCTAAATAGTACTTTAGCTGTGTCCCATAATTTGTATTTTTTTCATAAATTTTGATGTTCTCTTTTCATTCTACCATATTAACTGCCCTTTATTCAGCCTTGGTGGGGTTTTTTTGTTTGGTTTTTGGTTTTTGACACTGGATCTCACTGTACATTTCAGGCTAGCCTTGAGCTCACTTTGTGGCCCAGGCTGGTCTGGAACTCACAAAGATCCTCCTGCTCATCCTCAGACAGTTTCTTTGATCCATGAAAGTGTGTTGTTTCCTGTCTAAATGTTTAGAGATTTTCATATGACCTTTTTTATTTCTTTCTAGTCTAAATCCATCATGATCAGTGGATACAGCTTATATGAATTCATTTACTTGCATTAAGCTTTGCTTTATGACTTAGGATATAGTACACATGATATCTTGAACAGTAGTTCCATGTGCACTTAAAAAGAACATGTATTCTGTTACAGGGCATGGAAGTATTTATTAGATCCAATTGGTTGATGGCATTTTTCAGTTGTTAATCCTTGCTGATTTTCTGTCAACTAATTTATTGATTACCGGGAGCAGTGTGTTAAAGTGTATATTTGTGCAATTTTCCTTTCAGTTTTATCAGTTTTGGCTTCATGTATTTTAAAACTTCATTGCTAGGCATGTAAGTGCTTAGGGTTGGTATGCTGTCACCATGCGCCTCTGTTTTACCCCTGGGAATTGCCTTTGCTCTTAGGTCTATTTTGTTGTATATTCACTGTTTTCATATTACCACTGATGTGGTATATCTATTTCCACTGTTTTACATTTAGTCTTCCTATGCCTGTGGCTATTACTTGAAGTGGATTTCTTTTATATAGCAAGCGTTCATTTTTTAATCTATACTGACAACCTCTATCTTTTTATTGGTATTCCTAAACCTTCTACATTAACTGCAGTAATTACAACACTTGGATGTTCTTAATTTTTTAATTTTATTTTTTATTAGTATATATTAGTCATACATACTGATCACATCATCACCCAGACATCATACCTGGACCTAATGCATCTTAACTCTTTTCTTCCTGCATTCCTCTCCCCTCCCTTCAACCCATGTTTAAATATTGCATTGTTTCTCTTGCATAGGAAAAGCCAGTGGAGCATGCCAGTGGATAGATATTTCGGAGAATAAGGAGAACAAGGAAGAGAGATGAGAAGGGAAAAGAACCAAAGAGAATGGAAGAAATAAAACAAAGCTTTTGTAAATGGGAGGGGAAGAGGTACATTTGCATTTAATCTAGCATTGGATTGTTGGTTTTCTGTTTCTTTCCTTTATTTCTCTGGGTCCCCTTTCTTTCTCCTTTTAGGCTATTTTAATGTTGCTTTATCTGTTGTTTTTTATTACATCTCTCATTTTAATAGTTTTCTACAATTGCTGTAGGAATTGTGGTACATATTTTCAGTCAAGTCTTTCTAAAGAGCTTCTGGTAGGCATTCTGAAGATCAGGGCTGTGGATAGCCTATCACCTCACCTTTTAAATCAGAAGGTGTCTTTCTATTGGTCCTATTCCTACACGATTTTCTAGGCTGTGTATAAAATTTTGTGTAGCAGCTCTCTTCTCCCAGCACATCAGCACATTGTTTGCTTCTGTTACAATTTAGATCTCACACAGCTCCCCAGACATTATGTGTTTGGGAAATGACTGGCTGAGGGGGCAGAGTGGTCAGCCTGCTGTGAGGAGGAAGGGTCTGGCTGGAGGAAGTGGGAGAGTGTGTCTCCCTTCCCAGCTTTCCCCTTGGCTCTGCTCTTGGGTGCCAGGAGCTGGATAGCTTCTCCTCTGCCGTGCTTTCCCGTCTCTGAAAAATCTACAACCTGAGCTAGAATAAGCTTTTCCTCTTTTCACTTGTGTGCCTCAGCTAATGCATGTCACTGAGAAGGAAAGGAACTAAAACAGTATCACTCTACCTTCTGCTGCTGGTGGTCTTCCGGGGTCCTTCAGCAAGCTCCCCTTCTGTGGAATGTGCTGTTTCTCTGTTGTGACTTTAAAGAACTTTTTGCAGTCCTTAGCATTCAGAAATTTGCCTCTTGGTCCAGACTTTAGATCTTATTTGCAATTTGCTGTGTTTCTTTCATCTGTGCTTGCTTGTCTTTTGTCAATTTGGGGAAATTTTAGCTGTTTTTTAAATTTATCTACATTATATTTTCTGCTCCTATTGGAAATCTAGTGACGTAAATATTAGGTCTTTAAACTGTTCCATGTGTATCCAAGATTTCTCTTGGTCTTTTGTTTATTTTAAATACTTTTTTTTCTTTGTTCAGATGGAGTAGTTTTTTTTTTTTTTTTTTTTTTTTTTTTTTTTTTTGGCTTGTCTGCTGCTCATGAACTATTATCTCTAGCATCTCCATTCTGGTACTGATCCAATGAAGAGCAATTTCAATATTGAGTTATTTTTCAGTACTAAACTTTCCACTTGGTTATTCTTTAGACCTCCTATTTCTTTACCAGAGCTTTGTGTCTATTTATTGGAAGAGTTTTCTCCTTTTTTGAAGCTTGTTTTTATACTGGGTCTCATTTTGTTGCTCAGACTCACGCCTCAGCTTCCCAAGAACTTGGGATTATAGTACAGCCATCCGCCGTGTGCCTGACTGCTTCTTACTGCATCTTTACCACACATCCTTTAAAGTTTCTGTCACATGAACCCCAGCTTCCAGCTCAGCTTTGGAGTGGACTGATTAGCTTTTGCCAGGCAGGTTGAGATTTGCTAATTATTTATATACTTAGTAACTTCGATGCAGCCCAACCACCTTATGAAACTGGATCTTGCATAAGTCTTATAAGTAACATTGATTTTTTTTTTATTTTAGGAAGCAGTCAACCTGGTTAGATTTAGTTCTTTAAGTTCCAACTCACATTCTGTGTCCTTCCCATTTGTAGCCCTCTCCAATCCATCTCCCCATTCACACCTGGTTTGAACCTGGAAGTGCCTAGCCCTTACATCAGTTCTCAAAGTTTTTGATTGAGGATCAGGACCACACACTACAGGTAGGCAGGTGAGCAGCTCACCTAGACAGAAGAACCTAGGAGTGTATACATAACCTTTACATGTGAAATAAAGTTTCTTCATTGTTTGTAGTCTCCCTGGTACTTTGCAGGTCTTGGTGTTCCTTTTCCAGTCTCCTGAACACAAAACTAGGCCACTGTTTGCTCCACTCCTGTAATTACTTCCAGGGACTGAGCCCAGATCTGGGGCCCAGAGAGCAGAGAAGCAAAGTTGTCCCTTCTGAGACCATACCTCCTCCCCTCAGGAAGGGTCACCTCTATCGCTGGGGGGCAGGCTTCTACAGCCACTGTACACCTCTGCGAGCACCCTGGGACTCCTCACGGGTCCAAGGCCTCAGAGTTCCAAGAGGCATGGAAGGAGGGTTTCCCATGCTGTCTGAACACCAAAGGTGGTCTTTCTTCCACCAGGTGTTAGAACCCTGGCGCACCCCACATAGCCAAGCCTATGCAAAATTCAGGCCAGGAATAGCAGCAAAAGCAGTGACCCATTCATCCTTTTAACAGTGTTTCATTCTAGTGTCCTATTCACCGGTCTACCCACTTCTGTGTTCCCTCAGCCCTCACAAGAGCTGTTGTCTGCTTGCTTGCAAATCCTGTGGCAATGTTCTATAGGAGAGGCCAGGCACCATGTTGATGGACCTGCACCAGAGCCCTGCTTATCTCCATCAGAGTGCTTCAGCTTTCCTTCAAAGCTCACTCTGGATGCTCCTGAGAATCAGCAGCATGAGGTCAAATGGCTATGACCTGTGCCATAGTCCCCAGGTCCAGGGAGTCCCTTGCAGTTCACCTGTAGTTGTCATGGGGAGAAGCTATAGGAATGGAAGCTCTACTCTCAGTGGTCACCCACAGCCACAGCCACATCACAGCCACTGAGATGTTCGTGGGCAGGGCCCTGCATATAACACAAGTGCTCCTGAGGTATCTCACTCAGCCTGGCCAAGGCAGAGCCCCAAGGGCTGGACTGCTGAATGGCAGCCCTCCTTGGGAACCTGTCATCCTCTGCAAAGGACCTGGGGTGGCTGAGAAAAAGGAGACTTTTTGACAAGCATTTGGAAATGCAGTACTCTGCCTCACAGGGAAGGCACACACAGTGGTTGAGCCTGAGCCCTCGTGTCAGAGAAATCTGGCTTCCAGGCCAGGCCTGCCCCTGACAGTATGCTCCATGCCCAGCCATGCACATTAGGGGCACAGGACATGTTGTTGAGGGAGCCCTTATGATGATGTTCATGGCCACCAGGACAAGGAAGAGACTCACCTGAGATCAGCAGGGCACAGTCAGGCTGCTCCCTGACTAGTTCTTCCCATGGTACCCTAAGTATGCCATCTGCCTTTTCAGACCCAGTCTCACTGGGTCATATAGGTACTTAAGTGAAGACTGTCTGTCCCCCTCAGGGCCCTGCTCACCCACTCCCTTTGTGTGCATGGGAACTTACTGTCCATTGGGCAGCACAGTTCACCCTGCAGCCAGCATCCTGCCTCCTGCCCCCTGCCTCCTGCCTCCTTCCTCTTGCCTCTTGCCTCCTGCCTGATGACATACACTCTTGAGAGAATTTAGAAGGCTTTTTCAGTTAGGTGGTTATAATGAATGTGTTAAAATACCAAATCAAGCCAAAAATAAAAACAGCCCCCTTAGATGAGTAAACTCCTAGACACAGGTCAGCCTCCCTCAGAGCTTGCCTTGACCCCACCTTTGTGCACACAGCTGGGGGGCCCAGGGCCCATCACAGACTAGAAAAAGGGTACATCGAGGAAGAAATCAGGTAAAGAGCCATGAAGAAAAGGAGTTCCAGAATGTGGATTACAAAGACCACCTCCCACAGCACAGGGTCATGGGCCCACTCTTGGGAACACCCATGCTAAACAAAGGTGGCATGTTAGTGGTTTACCTTTGGTCCTTCCACAGTAGCTAAGCTGACCACTGAGGACTTATGCAATGATTTGGACCTCCAGAAATTGTATTTTCCACATGAACATGTTCTGGTTTTACTGGCAGATTTTCTTACATTTTAGAAAGATTCTTTCCAATAGAAATTGTGGGTCCCCTCCTTGCAAATAGGAACTGTATGAGCCTTCTAATTGTGGACAGTTTGGAAACAAAGGCATTGTTTGTGAGAGCCATTTAAACTAACCAAAGCATTTGCTTCCTGTGGATGAAGTGTAGTTTTCAGGTGAGTTTGTGATCTAATGTGCTTGATTATGACATACTACATCTTTTGAGCTATGCCACCCAATATAGTGCGTACCATTTCAGAAACAGTTTTCTACAGGAGGATCACTACGAGTCCGATCTGAGCAATGAGACCTTGTAGACCCTTACTAAATGCATAAATAAAAAATAAAAGAAGAAAGAAAGAAACAGTTTTCTATAACAAAACAACAGTGAAGTTGAACATGTTGGGAAACCTCTGGTTCGTAAACAGCTGTATGCCCCCCACCCCTCATTACAGGACATTCTTCCAACTCAAGAGAAAGGTTGCCCTAATTTGGCAGTGGTTATTCATCAAAGCAGTGCTCAAGGCCAAAGCATGGTGAATGGCGCGCTGGAAGGTACCATTATTTCTCAGACCTGCCCCAGCTGGGTCACCCACCTCATTTTATTCCAACTGATTTACCAAAGTGCTGGGCTGTTCTCCCAGAGTGCTGTGGCCACACCTCTTCTCTGGGTCAGAGCATGGAAGACAAGCCATGTCTGCATCTTGTACTATGAATAACCACTAAGAAGACAACAATATGCAATATATTAATTATTGAGTCTGACTAATCGGTTTTGAAATGCTATTTGTTTCTCAATAAAAATTATTTAAAAGAAAAAATATCAAGCCACCACTCTGCTCTGCCAGCAGGGCAGGAATCAGCCATTACTTCTTTCACCATCTAGGGCTGCTTCTACTGTTTTTTTCTATTCCTCAGGACAAGGTCCCTGAAATCCTTTTCTACAAGTGACACAGCAACCTTTTTCTCTGCTTTCTTTTTTCTTTTTTTAAGTTAGGCATAACAACAGTAACAATAATAATGATTAAGAGTGTGATTTCAAGCCCCTTTCCAAAGAAAGACAGTAAACAGAGTCTGTTTGCCTAAGGAAACCCTCCCAGCCATCAGCCTTTCACAACGGCATGTGCTAATGAACCCAAAGCTGTTAATGCGGTTTCTTCAGTTAAATTGATTCATGAATTTTGAAGAGAACATTATCTAATGAATTTTCTTTGAATAGAAAGCAATTAAAAGGACAAATCAGTCTGATTAACCCCAAAGTCACCCTCCTGCCACAAATGGTGTACAGTTTGAAATTATATCACAAAAAACTAGAGCACATTTGCTATCTTTTTGCCCTCTACTAATCCATGTAAATTAATGAACAACAAAGTTAATTTCTTTGATGACCCTTTTCTAGTATCACCTGGATTATGCTGATGTTTAATTTGCTTAATGTTATAATAAAGACTAAACAGATTTTTTTTTTCCCAGTGAAGTGATTATCGTACCCTTCAGTTAAGGAGTGATTTTTATTATTTAACATGCATGTAAGGGTGTGTTTCCTTTAAGAACCAAATCACACTTTGCCAGCTTGGCACCAAATGTAATGAATGTTCTCACGGACACTCGGAAATGTGGTTCCTGCCCATAGAGTCCTGGCCTTTGTTGTCACCATTCAGAAACTCCTGTCCCGGGAGTGCTTTGAGCCAGTGGGATGGGGAACGTGCCTCTGTCTCCAGTACTCCCAAGCCATGTGTCCCCTCTGGAAAGACAATAGGTATTGATTCAGACTGGCCTCCTTTGTGGGCCTGGGTTTCTGCCCTGCACATTTCACACCTAGGAAGCATTTCTAAAATCCAGAGGTAGCGAGAGGGATGGTGGCCACATGTTTCCCTGGTCATTCCTGCAGCAGGAAGCAGAGCGCATGTGATTTGATGTGACCAATTAGAATGGGAAAGAGTTATTTTATGTGTTCAGCCCTGCTCATTAAAGATGCCGGTATCCAAGGTCCCCACCTGCCCATACACATACGTCACCAGGGCGTCTGGCACTCTGAGCAGGGGCTGAGGGCTCACTTGCTCGTCACTAGGTGTACGCAGCTAACATAATACTTGTGCCTTCTGTGCCCCAGCTGAAGCTGGAAATGAACCAGTAGTTCAAAAAGCTTCCAAATTGCTAGGCAGGCAGGGACTTTGGAATTGAACTGCTTTGGAATTGAACTGTTCCCGAATGTCTACGTGTTCACTTTCTAGAAGCATATCAGGTGGAAGTCCTGCATGGAACGTGGAGAAGGAGGAGGAATGTCCCCATCTGAGCAGAGACGGGGAGGCCTTCTGAGGAGCCTAGCTGCTTTGTGCCCACCTCCCTCCCATTTCTCCTCACCAGTGACATAGTGACAGGGTACTGTGTGGTGGCTGTGTTTTAATTGACTGTAACACCTCTATTTGTGTTGTTGCATTTTCTGCTCCGGGACTGGCAGCTATTTATATCAGAGCTGTTGGAGCCGTTTGTCCAAATAACATCATTCTGCATTCTTCCTTTCAGATTCATTCACCAGACAGGTGTTACAGAAACTGCTGAAGGTTGTGAAATTCGGAGAAATGGTTTCTTACCAGCAATTAGCAGCCCTAGCAGGCAACCCCAAAGCAGCTCGTGCGGTGGGAGGAGCAATGAGAAGCAATCCTGTAAGTCCTGGAGACACGGGGTCAGGCTGGCCGAGGTCAATGGGGCTCTGTGAGGTGAAGTGTCATCTGATTAAACATCTCAGAGGCAACCTCTGTGGCTGGGGTGGGAAGGAGAAGAGACGTCTATGATAGAGCCCATTGTGCCACAGCTACTTGGGCCCCCGGTCATAGGGTGGAGCCTGGAGAGGTAGAAGGGAAGGAGGTTCCGTTCATTTGCCCACTTGTTCAGTCACCCACTGCATAGTACAGAATGTGGGCTGCCCGTTGAGAAGGCAGTATTCTTCCTGATGCCATGAGTGCAGTTCTAGGAGGCTGTGCCTAAAACCGTGGCACCTCATCTCTCTGGCGCTACATTGTCATTGAGGCCCTGCATGTCCTGGGCCTTGTGGGAGGTATACAGACCTACAGCATGGACAGCACGCTGCATCCACAGAATAGCCCCTCTTGGGCACCCTTGTCCCTCCGGGTCTGTAGTCAGATCTTACAGTGCACCCACACAAAGGCCTGACCATGCCTACAGAGGACAGGCACAGTAGGGACCTTGTCTCCTCAGTCACAGCCCACATTGTCCTTGTGAGCATGGATGTCACTTACAGCATATGATGAGGGCCAGGCTGTGGACCCACAGCTGTAGACCCTGTGGGTGATCAGGAAGGGCCCTCACCCCACCTGTACAGCCTGTGCCACCCTAGAACGCTCCTGCCCACCAGCACCCCATGCCTGGTGAGGGGTTGCTATCAAGATAGTAACAATTTCTCCCTAAAGCTATGTGAGTCTCTAATATGATAGAAGAATGCCATCTTATCAGGGAGAGCAAATGTGATCATTGTGTCATAGGATGGGAAATTACTAAATCAGATAGGCCCTACTTTAAGAAAAAAAAAATTTCTGTGGCTTTGCTGTTTATTTTTAAAACTATTTTCATCCCTGCTCACCAGGGAGAGCCAGCATTTTCACACCACAGCTGGCTGCTCCTACTGGCCACCATGGCAGCCTGAGGGCAGAGCCCTCTGGTTTCTAGGAGATGGCAATTACGCATCCTTTTGCACAGGACTGCATTATTATTCTTGAAGAAGTGGCTCTTGTGAGCTTGTGATGGGTCTCATTGCCTTGGTGTGCACCCCGCTCAGGGGGAATGTCCTGTCAAAATACACCAGATTATCTAGGGCCAGACACAGCATGGGCCATACTCACTCCCTAGCTCCTATCCTGGGTTTTGGTGACAATGTTGAGTGGTATAATAATGTTTCCTCTTGTACCTGTTGTATACTAATTGTAGGGTATTGGCTACCAGTGGATTTTTAATAGTACCTGTTGGATGCTTCTGAGTTTAATTTCTGAAGATGGTTTTTGACAACTCCAGCTTGATATCCTCTTCCCTGTGGAAGGCCAGCATCTTCTCCCAGGTCACAACTCACATTGGAAGTATTTGGCTTTGCGACAGGCAGAGGCAGTCCAAATGTCTTGCCTCTACTTAATGCCCCCCAAAAACCTGGCCAGATAACATTTTGTGTGCCCTCCCTCTGCATGATTGCAGCTGCCATTGCAGGCAATGTTTCTCCCCTTCATGCCCATGGGGGGAGTTGGCCTTCTCTTCACTGAGATTTGATTGTCTCCAGAGGTCAAGGTAGTGTGTTCCTCTGCTCGTTCCTGCAGCAGGATACAGCACACAAGTATATCTTGTGTGGCCAGTCTGGGAGTGCAGCTGCCCTGTGTTTGTCTGTGGATCCCTGTGTGTGCACATGAAGGTGGGAGCTGGGCCACCAGTGCCATCAATGCTGCTTGTGTCCTCCATCTGCACAGATGTCTGCTTCTGTAAAATCAAGCTCCACTGACTGATATGTAAGAGTTAGTAACCACCCCACATGTACACACCTGCCTTTTGTGACACTGGAAGTTTCTGCTCACTCTGCAGTGGAAATGCCATCACTGATTAGTGACCTGCTTATGGCAGTATCCAGAAACATTTATTGTTCTGCAAGCCATGGTGATTCTTTCTTCCACTATAAACCTCTGTGAACATCTCTGTTCTGATACAGCCCCAATCATCTAAATTTATAAAAAGAAGCCTTATAGGGTTCAAAACCTTTAATGCCTAATGTGTACATGCGCATATGCCAATGGTGTGCTAAGGCCTAGACTAGAGGTGACAACAGAATTGAAAGGAGGTTCCTCTAAGTAGCTGCCTCCCTCTCTCAGTGTCCTTAGCCCTCTGTGTCAGGAGCAGTCCAGGGGCTGAGAAGCCCCTTCTCTGGCCTTTCTATGAACTTCAGCTCGTGCAGGGGCCTTCAGCTTGTACAGAAGGGACCCAGCTGTGGGACCCAGAGCTGCTGCATATGCCCACAAGATGTGTCCCAAATATAGGACAACCTGCAGTTGCACATACTGCAGTACTCAGGATGATGAGTCCTCACCAAGATTCCCTGAAAAAACTTAAGTAGGATAAAGAGTCAGAAAGTGACCTGGGGACTCAAGGGAGAAAAGGCCCTGGCTTGAGACAGGCCATGCCTGGTGTCCCTGTCCTTGGTGGGTATCTCGTGCTAGTAGCTAGTAGCCACAAGGCCCAACTGGAGAACTGTAAGCATCATTCTGCTCAAGGATGACAAATTGAGAGGAACTAACAGAAAACCTCTCATACTCAGGCTGAGCAGAACAGTTGTGCATTTAAGAGAGTGAGGGTGAAAGAAATGGATTCAGAATGTTATAAATACTGTAAGTACCATGTTGCACTAACTCCTCAGGTGCCAGAATAAACATGACCATATGCTGTTCCTGTCACAACACTGGTTATGAATATAGGTTTGTCACTCTTTTCCAGAGTAGGTTTCGTGGTATGGGCGTCTCTACCATCCTAGAATTTGTTTTCTTCCAAATTCTCCAGGGAGGACTTGCCAGCCCCATGGAGCCATCAGGCGGCCTTCTGGAAGGTTGTGCCCCACCCAGCACAGGAGGCTAGTCAGTGTTCTACTGCATCAAGTTAAAGACTCTTCACAGCCCCCACCCAACAATGCCCCCTTCTACTTCATCCTCAGACAGAATTTGCTAAATGCAGTTCAGAGTCAATCAATACATGCACAGAGAGTTTCCCACCTTTTTCTAAACAAACGCATTCCTGAGGAGTTAGTTTATTCTCAGATTGCCGTGAGCATTGATGACCCCCGAGTCTTGTTCTGCCAGTCACCCAGATGGCTGTTGATAAAGATTTAGCATCATGTTCTAAGTGTCAGGGTTGTCAGTGGAGCTGAACCATTTGACCAGAAGAAAAAACGCACAGGGAGCTATTGATTACAACTTCTCGGTGTCACTTGTTCACCAGGATTTAGGTATTGATGAGGCTGCGAGTGAAAACAAGCTTTTTCCCTTGTGGGCTCTACCCAGAAGAACAAAGGCGAAGTTGGAAAAAATATTCAGCCGGTTCCAGAATCAGAGGGATTCCATTATTGATTGAAAGGCCCCTTCATGTTATTTTTGTTGGAGACAAATCTATGGGTTTGGAAGTTTTATAGCATTTGAGAGAGGGTCTGCATAAGTGATGGATTCATGTATTGGATGAATTAGATTTCACAGCATGAAGATTTCAATGCAGCTGTGATATTATGAGCTTCCTGGTTATTGATAAAAATTACATTTTATGCAGCACAGGCTTTAAAGAAGAGGGCATAGAGGGTAAGGATCCTTTGAAAATATCCTGAGGGCCCCAATAAATTTTAGTGGTTCATTGTTCTAATAGTCAGAAACCTACCACCAAAATTGAAACAGAAACAGGAATCCTGTTTCTGTGATAAAGAAAGTGCATATTAATAAGTGACCTGTTCCCATCACTATAGACATGTAATGAAGACTGGCCGTAGCTGTCAGGGTCACTGTCATTATTTGCCATCAGTTCAGTCTGTGTTGATACACAGAGGGGAGAGTGAGACATTTTTATTACTCCTTTTTATAATTTCATAGTGTGTTAAGAAGGAAGGGAAAAAAATCAAATCTCAGCTGAGAAGTCTACTGTAGGTAGGAAAATAGCACTTGTGCTTAAGTATAAGCTAGATTAAGTTAAATGATTACCTTTTTATCAGTCAAAACTGAAAATTAGGTGCTAATACTGTGTTCAGAAGAAACTGTTAATGTGACTATTGTGTTTCACAAAAGCCGCCAAATAGCTTGACATGGTGGCCCATGGCTGTAATCTCAGCACTGAAGTAAGAGAAATGCAAGTTCAAGCCCACCTTGGGCAACTTAGTGACTTAGTGCAACCCTGCCTGAAAATACAAAACTGAGACCATTGTTTAGTACAAAGACTCTGCGTTCAACCTACAGTAACCTGTAGTAAGCCACCCATCAGTGTAAATATTCCATTTTGCTGCTTTCTGTTGCTCCCTCCAAGGAGCTTGGGATTCTAGGGCTAGATGCTGTCCAAGGTCTGTGGCAGGGTAACCCCTTCTGGTTTTGGGAGATTTTTTGGCTTGTTTGTTTGTCTGGTATATTTGGTATAGGGTCTCACTAAGCAGCTCAGACTTGTAGTGGTCCTCCTGTTTTCAGCCTCCCCAGAACTGGAATTACAGATCTGCACCACCAGACCCAGACTCAGTGGCCAGCTCAGCATGCCCAGGGGTGGGGCTGGTGTGGTATGTGGTGCTGGGGATTGACCCCTGATCCCTAAGCAGGTGCTTAGTCTCTGAGCTACCTCACTGGTCCAGCATGACCACTTTTGAACCAGTCTTCTTTGCTCTCCCCACATCATGCAGATGGTCCCTGTGACTCTCTTAGACTGCATCTGTTTCTGCATGTGTCACCATGGTAACTCAAACTTGTAGTGGAACAAGGATGGGCTTTGTGGGGTGAGGGAAGCCCATTCCCTGCCTCATGGGCCCCATTACCAGCCAATATGGGTCACCAGTCCACAAAGTCCCAGCACCACATCAGTCCCACTTCAAGAAGCAGCAGGCAGTACATGCATAAGAGCTGTGGAGATGACAGTGGATAGCATCAGACTCTGTCCAACCCTTTAGGTTTTCTGTCTTTTAACAGTCTTGTGACCATGGGTGGCTTTGTGTCCAGTATAGGGGCTGAGATGACCTCAATCCCCTGGGACGTGTATAATTGAGCCTTACAAGGGGAAACACGTAGCAAACACAGTCCGGAAGTGAGGGCTTCAGTGATGCAAACAACCCCCCAGGAAGCAGAGCGTTCCCAGAATGAGAGCTCAGAGGTTTCAATGCAGCATCTCTTAGCTGCCCTGTAGCTAGCCACTTTGTTCAGCTCACTTTCCTTGGGGGACAGTTAAAGGCAGGGAGTGCAAAGGAGACAGAGCTCTCTCCAAACTGTACAGTGAGCAAGAGAAAGAAAGGTGCAAACCAGGATAGTGTCCAGCAACGGTCCAGAGCATTTTCACCCTTGCACTCCTGCAGAAGGGGCTGGGTTTCTTTCCAGGCAGGCACCTGAGCAGGGTAGCCGTGTGAGTGCGCCTGCGATGTGCCTTCTGTGGCAGCGAGCCTGAGTCCTCACCCGCTCTGCAGCTGACCCCATTCCTGTAGTTAGACTCCTTGGCAGTTTACCTTCCCCACAAGAGCAGAGATCACTGCACTTTCCCCAGTGCTAAGGCACATCGCCACACATGTCCAGGTTGCTGAGCTATAGATGACTGAGGTCTGTTTCCCAAAAACCTTTTTCTTAGGGACACCTTGCTGAGCTCCCACTATGTAGCTCTCCTAAGGAATGAATCCAGAACCACTCTTCTTAGGAACTACTTGTTAGTCCCCTATAGCATATGGATGGGATGCCACTCTCAGTGACCCATGTGTGTGGCCATCCCTGGCATGCTGATGAGCACGCTCTGAACTGTTTCCACTGCTGCCTAGGAGGACAGGTGAGCAGCCAGAGGTGACTCCACTCACTGTGGCTTTCAGGAGTCTATTGATCCCATCTGTGCCTTTTCTACCTGTACTCTGAGCCATACAAGACATGAAGAGTAGGTGCCTGCTATTCTTTTTTTTTTTTTTAAGGATAAATGTAGGATTGTAGCAGATGACATGCCATCGTGTCTTCTAGCAATTACCACTTGAATCAGACTTCCATTAACTGGGCTGCCTGGGCTTAGGCCTCCCTAGCCAAGGAATGCAGGGAATAACTCTCTCTGTAAAAATCAGAATATGTGTGCCAGTAAGGACACAGGTCATCTGCAGGAACTGACAAGGTGCTGAGCTTCCTGGTTCTCATCCCTCCTCCCTTCTAGTGAGGACAGTTGAAGCCAGCACTGTCCCTCCATGTGGTAACAAGGGCAGGCCACAGCAGCTGCCTCCGCCTCCACAGACCGTGGGCCATGACATTCTCTCTGTCTCTGAAGATTAAAAGCTAGAGGAAGCATTCTCTCCCCAGACCACCTGAGTGGGGAATCCACAGCACTTTGGGTGAGAGCTCTGGTCTGGGGGCTCTTGGTAGGTCTGGATAGTGCCAACTGACCAGCCCTGACAGCGTGGGCTGACCATGGGCGCTTCAGAGGGAAAAGGATGGAAACTGGTGCCACACAGATGCCTCTAACGTTTCCAACGATGAAGTAAAAGGAAGATATCTCCATATTAGTGCAGAGTAGACAGGCTTTGGCCAGCTGTTCCTGTAATGATCCTGGGAGTATTTCAGAGTTTGACAAAGTAGCCATATATAGTGTATACTGAAGGCAGGGCTGTGTCCCAGTAAAACCATATTTTTAAAACTAGAGAATGGATGGCATCAGGCCTGTAGCTGTAGTTGGCTAACCAAGTGCCACTGTCCCTGAGACTTCCTGTCATATAGCCAAGGACACTCTGAGAAGGTTGCATCCCTCCTGATTTCTGAAATTTAATTTTAACCTCTAAAGATGTATATAATAAATTACATATCACATGAACATAAGCTTCCTATTCCCGAAACTTGGGATGGAGGGTCTTTTCTGGGAGAGGCCCACCCATCCCACACCACAGGGGGATGCATCCCTACAGCCTGTGCAGGGCTCCCAGCCAAGGGTTCTGTGGGGGTGGGTGGGGTGGGATTGGGGTGTTGACGCAGAGCTGGCACCTGTGCCCCATGCCAGCAGCATGCCTGGCATGAGCCCTGCTGGCTAAGTTATGCTCAAGGTATTACTCTTGACCTCCAAAGACCTCACTATCCCAGAGCCAAACTTATGGTGGCGGCCCTTCTTTTTCAGATCCCCATCCTCATCCCTTGCCACAGAGTAATCTGCAACGATGGAACCATGGGCAACTACACCGGAGGACAGGCTGTAAAGGAGTGGCTTCTGGCCCATGAAAGCAATTGGATAGGGAAGACGGAGCTGGGGCTGGCTGGAAGCAGGCTCAGGGCAGCAAGAGGCACCACCAGCTCTCAGCTTGCTGGCCGAAATTGAGTGTTGGTATTCAAAGTAAACATCTGAGTGACACATAGATGTAATGCCATACTGGAAGCAGGATGTGTGATGGCACCACTGTATTAAAAGAGCCAGATGTATCCTGGGGGACATGGTGTGCCTGCCCTTTCTTGTTTCTACATTTTACATAAGAATGAGTTCAGATGACCAGCCATTGTGTGTGTCATTGGTTCCCTTTGCTAGTGTGGTCATTGTTCCATTTTTAATGTCCATTAAAATGAGGAGAGTGGAGAAAGCCTGGCAAGACTTAGCCCCCTGCATGGGAAGGGGGAAGCATCTGGCACCCACAGGCAGCAGCTGGCTGCCCCAGCCCGTTCCCACTGAACAGCTGACCCCAACAGCAGGGTCCTCAAGTAGCCCTTCCTTCCTTCCTGGCCATTTGTCCTGCTGAGATGATGGCTCACACTCAGCTCTAAGCACTCCCTGCTCAGGTCTTACTGAAGGAAAGTGGTCAAGCCAGGGAAGTGAGCACTCAGTAGAGGTGTCTAGCTTTGTTACTCTAGCTGCCAGAATAGCTGGTACAAGATGCATCCACAGACAGGATCAACTGAATAGGAAATAACTATTTTCCAAAAAGAGAAAGACAGCTCCTACAACATGGTTTGGGCCAATGGCACTTTTTTAGCTGCTCAGATCTCACTCCAGGTCCTTGTCTCTCTTCCCATCCTTGGCTTACCGTGTTCTGAGAAGCAGGGGAGATGCAAACCACTCCAGGAGGCCTCGAAGGGAGCAGTGGCTATTCAGACCCTAGAGCTGGCCTCGAACTGCAACGTCACACCTGGAAGAAGATCAGCTCACACACTCCAAAAGCACTGGGACCTGTTTACAAATCTGCCATGTGCCACAGTCTGGCACTTCGTCATCCTTTTAGGCTTGAAGTTAATATGTCCAAACATGGAGGAAAGACTTGGAACTGTGAGTATGGATGAATTACAGAGCACATGATATACAGAGAAAATAAACTACACCCAGCTGTGCTGCAGAAAGCTGTGTTTTTAGCACAGCTTCTCTGTGCCGGTATGAACCGCAGCAGGAAGCTCCAGTGGTCTGAACATTTCCTGGATAGAAATACAGCTTCCTAGCTGCATGGTGTGGTTGTGCAGGGTGTTGCACCCAAGAAAATCAACTGCAGGCCTTTCTCCTTAACTTACACTTTTGATATCCCTGTCTTCCAGGCTACTTGTGAATGTGTTTCCTTGAATATAAATGACATGACCAGTACTCACTTGTCCTCTGCACTTGATCACTCTCAGTTGCTGCAGAGCAAGTTGAATCTTGCACATGTTAGGTCCTGTAGACATCTGGCTTCTCAGGACAGTGTTCTGGGCTACCACACCATGAGCTGTGATCACCAATGCACTCCCATTGGCCTTACTGGGGTGTTTTAGCTCATTTTTTGAGCGTATTTCACAATGAGCAGAGGAGGTCAGGAAGCTGCATGAGAAGGCATCCTGGGATGGCCTCATGTCCAGAGCTGTTCAAGGCTTGTGCTATGCAGATGCATCCCCAGCTCCTGAGAGTCACCTGGAATCACTACCACCCGCCTTTTTCCTCTGCCTGGACAGAACAGCCAGTTCTGGTTCTCAGAGGCACAGCTCTGGGCCCTGTGGCTGCCTGCCTGTGTTCTGTGTACATGTGCTCCAACAGAGGGCACTGTGGCTGCAGAGTGCCAGGGGAGACCCCAGCCTTGCTCTGCTTTAGGATGAGTTTAAATGTTGACAGCAGGGTAGAGCCCTCTCCAAGACAAGCCTTCAGGCTGCCTCTCATGCCCACATATGGGTGGGCAGGTGTGCATGCTATCACTGCCCACCTGTCGGGGCTGAGCACACCTGGGTGCTCTACATAGCAGGAATCTCCTGTGATCTCCAAGATTCTAAGTAGGGCCAGTCTCTGAAAGAGACCTGGGACTGTGCAGTCCTCGAGGGGAGCCCCAGCCTGGCTCAGCCACATGTGGCCAGAGCACCCGCCTTCTCAAAGCCACCTACAGGACCTGGCAGCTCCATGCAGCACAGGGCTGTGTGTAGGGCTGTTTAGGCTGTACCCTTGGAGCAGTACAAAACCCACCTCTGTTCTCATCTCTGAAGGTTTTCTTGCCGCTGTCATAACAGGCTCGACAGATGCCCCGAGGTGGCCATTGACAGAGGCAGCAGGCCTCGCGCCACCGTGGCTATGTACTGCTCCGAGGACAAGCTCTGCAGAGGCCAACATGAAACACCAGCACGGGTCGCCTAGAGCCACTTTGGCTTGAGGTTGCAGCACAGATTGTGAAAGTAAAGAGGCAAAGGAAAGGCATAAAGAAATACAAAAATATTTTCCAAATAAAAGAAATGTTGAAACAAGAAAGCTGTGTTCTTTGGCCTTGGCCCAGGGTGCCCCTCACCTGCCAGGTCTCCTGTCCAGCCCTGTGGTGCTTTGAATGCTGACATGGAGACCCATGCGGCATGACAACCACCGCTGCTCCTACCAGCCATGCAGCTCTCACCACTTCCAGAGACCGAGGTAATGAAAGTCTCAGAAACAATATTTATTCTTAGAGAACCACATTTATAATGGAGCAGATGCCCTTGCCAGGCAAGAGGTGTTTTGTGGGGGTGGAGGGTATGTTTTTCTCCCACAGTGTCCCTACTAGGGACAGAAGGCGAGTAAATTTCACCCACTTCACTGTGTTCTGTGGCAAGTGAGGTGATGAAATGAAAGAGCTTAAGTATTTACAACCAAAGAAGGAAAGCTATAATTGTGCAAGTGTGGCTATAATGGTGTTGGCTGATGCCCAGTCAGGAACTCTGAAGGACTTTTATGAGAGAGTTTACAGAATTGCAGGGGTGGTTGTTTTCTGCAGCTCCAGAATCAACAGTTGTAGGCAGTGGGCTTCTCAGAGGAAGCTTCAGGTAACTTAATTGGGAATTTAAATCTTGACACTTCTGGCACAGCAGACAGCTTCCTGAGCACCCCTTACTGGCTCTGTCATGTGCTAGAGATCCACATCATCTGGATTTCTTCCAGTCTGCATCTCTGCTCCATGGCTCTCTACTTCTGCCTGGTCATCCCAGATCCCTTCTGAAGGAGCCAAAGCACATTCAACATAGGTTTGTTCATATGGAAACTATCTAACTTTGTTCCTTAGACCATTCATAAATACCAGTCCTATCCAGCTCTTGCTTCCTATAAAAGTGCACATGAAGAGCAAAAGCCTTCATACACATTGTTTAGAACTGCTCCCCACCCCACCCCCTTGCTATGTAATTGGTGGATGTTTGAGGGGTTAGGGACAGTCTCGGGGGGGCTGTTCAGGGTGATTTCTGCAGCCTAGTAAAACTCACAGAGTCTGTTGTAACTTGGACCTATATCCCATCTTGCCCACTTCAACTGTGGGTACATCCATTTCTCTAACTGTGGGTAGGCATTGCCAGCATGGACCTTGCCACCATCAGAATAGGCAGGAAATCACAGCTGAATCCGCAGGAAAATTGTTCATTTCCCTCTGGAACTTGCCAAAAATCTTTGTGCTATTTGAGTTTCAAACAGCAGTTAGGAGGACTCAGGAATGATAAACAAATTGGATTAATGTGGGAATGAGGGAGAGTTTCTTTTACCCTAAAGAATTTCCCAGGGCCAGGGAGATAGCTAGGCAGTCTAAGCACCTTTCTGGCAAGAATAGGGACCCAGGTTCGATTCCCAGTAATGCATGCTATACCAGCCCTGTGCCAACCTAGTCACTGAAACCAGACATAAGTGGTACACACCTGTAATCCCAGTGCTGGGGAGGCTGCGACAGGAGGATCATTGTGAGTCCAAGCTGGGTACTGAGACCCAGTACCAAATAAATAAACATTAAAAGAATAATAACAGAATTTCCCCCAAGTCCAGTTGGGAAACAAAACCATTTGCCTTGCATTTCCTGTTGCTGGGGCAAATTTGGATTTCCACATATCTTGTCTGTGTGTTTTCTTGCTGATGTGTGGCAGTGTGGTTGCAGAGGGCACTCAATGGCCCACATGTGGCAGGTTAAATTTATTTGGCCTCCTTCCACCCAGCTGTGTTTTTCTTGTTCATGAGTGCTTGATTAAAAGTTCGAATTAGAGAAGGTGAAGTTCAAGTCCACTTTATCAGTTTGACATACACAGGACTCTGCAGAAGGCCTCTGCCAAGTAGTGCCTATCTGTCCATCTGTCTGCCTGCATGAAAGGAGAGGGGTGCTACTCAAAAGCCAGAGCCCCCAGTCTAGAGAAGTGCCAGGTCCTGACTTGGCTCCGGGTGACTGAGGGCGGCCGTCCGGAGTCCTCAGGACCCTGTGGCTCCAGCTGCTGACAGATGGGGAGCGTCTGGCCTCCATCATGCCGGGTGGCTCCAGCAAGGACCTGCAATGGGGGCTGGGCCCGCCGCAGTAGATGAGAAAGTAGGAAGTGGATGCGGGGCAGCGAGGTGCAAATTGACAGCAGAGCCTGGCCGGACAGCGCCCTGATTGATGAAAGGGCACTGTTAACAAGCCTTTAAAGTTTCTCATTAATGTTTTTCTTTTTTTTTTTTCCACTGAAAAAAGCCACAAGAAAAAACGCCACATGGATGATAGTTAAGATTGATCCTGTACAGTATGGTGTCAGTATTGTTGGGAGCCTAAAAAAATAATGGTAAAAGGTCATCCTATTAAATACTCGTTTTCAGGATGCCTTCTTAGGGGTTATTGGAAGTCCCCACCATGTGGGGGACGTGGTAAGTGAGGCACCTTTTCTAGACAGAGGTGCGTGGCCTCACAGAGAACCTGTAGGACTGTGGCCTGAGGATGCATTGCGGAGTGTCCAGATTTCCAATGCAGACTCTAATGTGGTGGGGTCCAGAAGAAGCCAGGGAGCATCTGAAGAGAAGGTGGAATTATTTTACGGCTCTAGGTTTGTCCCATGAGGTGCATCTGGGGGTCTGGGGCAGAGGTCTGTGTAATGTGTGTGCTCGCTTCTCACCAAAGAGATGGGGGCCCTGGGCCATGGGTCAGCAGGGGGCCAGACAGGCTGGGGAGCTAGGCTGCTTCTCTCCTTGTGTCTACGTGGCACTCCAGTCATTCCCCAGTGTGCACACAACACCTCACACACCCCCAAGGCTTTCCCACTTTAGTTTAGATCCTAAACATAGGCAATATGTGTTTCTCCAGATTGATTTGTTGACTTAAATTAAGAAAAAACCCAGCTGGAGAAAATATCAGTGTCCAAACATTAGGCAACATGTGATACTCTACAAAGTGTTGCTTTTGCATGTTTCAGTTGCCATGGCTACAAGAAGTGAATGTGCATGTGAGACTTCTGACAGGCCGTGTGTGAGCAGGTATGTAGCTCCGAGTTCAGTCCAGGCAGGCTGTCGTCCACAGTGAGGACTTGGTCCTGGCATTCCCGGCCCTGAGGAAGCCTGCCACGGTCTCCATGGGCATGTGCTGGGCTCACCCTACCTCTGAGATGGGTTTAACAGGAGCTGGAACATTGTCGTGCCTGTACTGCCCACTCCTTTCTAACAGACAAGGAGTGTTTGTGCTACAGCCTGTCCCTCATGCAAGGAGGGATCTCCCTAGGAGGATGTATCAGGCAATGGGGGCTTGTCACTAAATGTGGCTCCTTGTGCTTTCTGATCCCTCTGCCTAGGTATTTCTTTGCGGGATTAAACAGGCCCCACAGAGAGTTAAGGAATGGGAATGCCTTGCAAGTCTTCCAGATAGAAACTGCTACATGAGTGTATGATTGCTTCACTGAGCCAGACCCTCCTAACTGGAGAGCCCTGGGCTCCCTGAGCCCCACCAGGCTGAGTGCACATCCTCATCACTACCAGCACGGCCACAGGTGCTTTTCTTTTCAGTGACCTTGCTTGTACTTTGGGTCATCACAGAAGGGGGGTCTTCAGTATTCCTGAAGACTGGGAGGGAATTGGCACTGTCAGCCTAAGGCTTCACCTTGGTCGTCACTGCACTGGCTGTAACCCAGCATCCCTGCTGGGGAAATCCTCTCTCTGCATCCAGAAGGCCTCTCCTGTCCCTTATGGAAGGACCACCTTTCCAACTCCAGACCAGTTTCCTCTGCAGGAGGGGAACATTCAATAAATGAATCAAAGTTTAAGTAATCATTGTGTGTGTTGAACTTGTCCTCTGTGTTTGGGGATGTGCCAGGCCCCAGCCTCCCTGAAGCACATGAAGTTTTCCTTCTGTCAGTATCAGAGATGGAACCCAGGCCCTTGGGCATTCAAGGCAAGTGCTCAGCCACTGAGCTACATAAATGGCCCTTCCATTAACTTTTATTTTGAGACAGGCTCTCACTAAACTGCCCAGGCTGTCCTCAAGCTTGCAATCCCCCTTTCTCAGCTTCCCAAGTAACTTGAATTATAGGCATATGCCAAGATATCAAACCACAGGGGCTTTTTTTTTTTAAGACCAAGCAGATGTCATCCTCACATTAAAGAGCAAGCCCTGGTCTCCCTTTCCCTCTTCACACTCACCACACTGCAGAGTCCTCTGGGATTTTTCCTTTCTGTAAGGGTGTGGCTTGCTGGCTCTGGCACCTTGGTGGCCTCCCCTAGTACACTGGTCCTCACCACTCAGCAGAGGGTTTACTTGAGATACCAGGCACCAGACAGGGAAAGCAGTGGTTCCTTTTCCAGGGGCTGCCCCAGTGACCAAGCAATAACTTCTGATGCACCTAAACAACCATAAATCTCGTAATCACCCCAATACAGCCCAGCTCTCCCCGCCAGGGCTTCCCACCAGCACCACCACCCAGAAGTAGTGGAGCATGGCTGGAGGGTGTCTTGCTGTAGCTTCTGAAATGAGAGAGTATATTGAGTTCAGGGTACTGAACTGCAGAGACGGCACCTTGGAGTGGGCCAGGGTCTGGGAAAGGTCTTTTCTGTAGGTGTTGAAGCCCAGCCTCTGTGCTGGGCTTGCACAAGTGAGGAGCCCACCTTGCTCTTTGTACAAACAAGCTCTTCCTAAAACATCCCTCTCTAACATTCATGCTACTTCTAGAACATAGGCTTTCCCAGGTGGCCTTCTATGCCACCATTTTGTGCAATCTTTTTTAGGGAAAGCCTGGTGGGTCCTGAGCAGTAATCCTGGGTGGTAGGTGCAGAGGTCTAGCCTGAGATTCCCTTCCTCATCTGGGCCTCTTGCTGGAGCTGAAAAGAGGCTGGGCTGAGGACTCCTCCACGTGCCAAACAAGACCTTTCACCCAGGGCAACCAGAGCTGGACTCCCAGCCTTGGAGCCCCAAAAGTAATTGGAGAGAAGAGAACCTTTGAGCTTAAAACATCTGGATTCACAGTGAGAAACACGTATTTCCAAACTTTCTTGACCCAACTGTTTTATACCTGATTGGCTATATCCTGGCAGTTCCAGAAGCCACTAGAACCCTGTGGTTTGGAGCTTTTCTATGTGAGGTGCTATAACCACAGACGGAACACCTCTGTTGGTAAATCCAGACCATTTTCACAGGTGAAAGAGGGGTCTAGCCTGAGATTCTAGCCTGAGCATTGACCAGCCACAAGAAATACTAAGGAAGGTAGAGGGGACATAAAAGGGTAGGGTCCAGGTTGTGGCCTCATAGATGGTCTGCTGCTTTTCCTCAGCTGTTACCTCTGTGACATGAGTATGTTCTTATTCTTATCCTGCTGTGCCCACCCAGGATCAAAGCCCAAAGCAGACTCTCCCCTCCAAGGGAATGGCTACTAGGACCTTGCCTTCTAGATGATGGGCCATATTCTCAAGTCCCCTGGAGCACCGAGGTGCTGCAACAGCTGGGCCTTGCCCCTGAGGTAGAGGAGAAGGAGAGCATTCCTACTGCTCCAGGAGATCTTCGGTGTTCCTCTCTGGAAACCTTTGATGACCCAGGTTCCTTTGGGGAATGCTAGAACTACCAAGAGATTTCCGTAGATCTGAGCATAGTGGTTTATCAACCTAACTACCTAGAGGCTGAGGCACAAGGATCTCAAGTTTCAGTCCCATCTGGGCAACTTAGAACTTGTCTCAAAATAAAAAGGGCAGTGGGTATAGCTCAGTGATAGAATACTCAGGGTTCAGTCCTTGGTAGTGATAAAAAGATAGGTCAGACATGTTGGTGCATTTTTGTAATCCCAGCATGTGGAAGGCTAAGTAAGGAGGATCACTGCGAGTTTGAGTAAAGCCTGGGTTACAAAATTAAGTTCAAAGCCAGCCTGAACTGTAACTGAAATGAAAAAAGAGAGAGAAAGACTGAGATATTTCCTATGACCTTTAAGAATGCCAAGGTACACCCATGAAATGGACAGTAATAGCAAAGACATCTTTACAAGGCATGTCTGAAAAAAAACATGACTGAGGATATTGTTAAAGTTGCTCATTGTCTAAAGATATTGAATCAACCCAATCACCACCAGCTAGGCGATTTTCATTCTTGCAGGAAGTAGTCTTCCCTACACAAGGTAGAGAAAGACTGCTAGTACAAGACAGGGTAAAGGTACGCTGTGTGTGTTACAGAGGAGGTTATAAAGAAGGGTCTGGCTCTGGTATGTGCATTGTACTAGCTCCCGCTGGGCAAGAGGATTACAATGTTCTTTTTATGCCTAGCTAAATGTGTCTGTGCATATATGCTATATGTACTATACTACATGAACACTACATAGGAAGGAGGAGTCTCAATTTTTTCAAAGAAAACTCAGGCAAGGAGGACTGTTGCTATGAGGCCTGCACCTCCAATGGACACTCACTTGTCTCTTCCCAAACGGTCCACAACCACAAGTTGCCATACATAAGGGGTCTGTGGTCAGCCAATTGAGTCTGAACCACTATTTGTTGGGGAGAAAAATCGGCAGGCAGAGGACCTTGTATTCCCTGTCTAATGCATGAGCTCTCCATTTGAAGAGCAGAGCACCTAGTGCATTTTTGTATATCAAGAAGTATGCAGAGTGTTGCATCTTTGAAGCAATCACCTTGCACATGATCAACCTGCGCAGGCTCTAGCAGTGGACGGAACTGAGGCCCTGAGCTCCTGAGACCCACACTTGTGTTGGGATGCTGTCACAAAGGATGTTTTCCATGTCCAGACTGCCAAGATGCAAGTGCCGTCTTGGTGTTTGTAATATGTGCTCAGTTTAAGTGGCTTAGACGGAGGCCTCTGTTTTTCTTGGGGTTTTAGAACTAAAAGACCAGCAGTGTGCATAGCTCTTCCCATGGGGCTGCAGAGCACCCTGGAGAAAGATTTGCCTCTCCTCTGTATCACGTTGACAGAGGGTCGTGGTGGAAGGAAGAGACAATGTGCATGTGTGTGATGCATGTGCATCACAGTCCCGCATCTCTTTGTCACATGATGGTTATGCCTGACTCCTTTTGCCACTGCAGATATGGAACTTTCTCCCCAGTGCCAGTGCCCTCCATTGTCAAGGCTTCCCAGGGTTTTTCAGAGCTGGACGCCAGTACCACATGGCCACTGTGAGACCACATATGCCTGTAGAAAATCTCAGGAAACAGAAGGATACCTGGTTCTCAATATAGCTTCTTACATATTCTGCCTCATTATTGCCATTGCTTCTGTTAAAAATTTCAGAATGGTAGCATGTGTTTAGGACAGAATTCAGACATCACTGCCCAGCTTCATTTCCTCTAACGGCTTATTTCTGGTGCTGGCTTGGGGTGCAGATGAATGATACGCAATGCTCTGGCCAGCCAGCACCACTCCAGTGCCCCACTGCTGGCCTAAGGACAGTGTATGAGGTCACACATGATCTAATGGCACCTGTTTGTATAGCTTTCCCCTCACACGTCCTCTGGATCTTGGTCCTAGCTTGGGTCCTCCTCCCAGAGCCTCTGAAGCCGAGAAGGCAAAGAAGATGATACCTGTCTTTTGTGGACACCTCAGGCCTGGGATGGTGAGATGTTCGCCTGGGGAGTAGAAAGGGTAAGACTCACAAGTTGCTGCTACTCCCAAAGCCACCATGGTGTCAGAAGCCATGAAGAAAGCCCAGGTTTTAGGCAATGAGATCCTAGTTGTATCTAATGAGGTGAGGTGTTTTCTATTCTCCCTTGCTAGTCTGGTAAAAGTAAAGCTTTCACTTGTGGGAGATATGACATCTCCCACAAGATGTCATATCCACCTCATAGATACAGTCTTAATTCTGCTGCTCTTCTCAGAAATGGAGGCTCAGCCCCTGTGCCAGTGATGGGCCACCTGGCCTGGGGCCGTCCTGGTGTGTTCTCACATTTGCATCTTGGAGTCACCATACACATGTCCATGGCAGGTGTCTACACAGTGCTTATCGGTCCCCAGGAGGCAATAGCCAGCAACATAAACAGCCTAGAGGTCTACAGCTTAAGGAAGGGATTGTTTAAATAGTTGTATTTTAGTGGAACTAAGCTATAGTATATATAATTTTATGAGATAAGGTTATATGTAATACAAAGCTATTTTAAATCTGTTAATACACTAAATTTGAAATAGATCAAAGATCTAAATATTGAAACAAACACTTGATGTGCTGGAAGGTAGAATAGGTAAAACTAGTGACAGTGAACCTTTTAGAGCTTTCAGTGATATAAACAGCCTGCACTGGCATGCACATCATAGGTTCACTACCCTTGCATAAAACTCTTGAGGACATAGATACAGGTAGAGACCATGAACAAAACCCCATTCACACAGGAATATTATAAAAAGTACACAACTGATATCTCATCAAATTAAAAACTTTTGCATTGCAAAAGAAACCTCCATCAGAGTAAAGAAACAACTCTCAAAATGGGAAAAGTTTTTTACCAGCTGCTCCTGAAGGACTAATCTCTAGAATATATAAAGAACACAAAAAGAACAGACCTCCAAAACTGAAAGACTCAATGCAAAAATGGGCATTTGCAATGATAAATTAGCACAAACAGCAAATAAGTATATGAAAAACTGTTCAGTATCAAGCCACATATAGTAATGCATGCCTGTAATCTTAACACTTAGAAGGCTGAGGCAGGAGGATCACTGTGAGTTCGAGGCCAGTCTGGGCTACATCAGTAACTTCAAAGCCAGAGTTCACTAAATAATGAGACCCTGCTCCTCCCCTGTACAGTATCTAAATTTGTCATTCAAGAAATGCAAATTTAAAAAACACTGAGATTCCATCTCCATAACGACATGCTGGTGAGGCTGAGGAGAATCTCCACTGTTGGTGGGAGCATGAATTGGTACAACCTCTGTGGAAATCAGTATGGAAACTCCTCAGAGAATTAAAGCTAGAGGTTCCTTTTCCCACCTATTCTGCCTGGTATCTTCCCAAAAGAGTTGAAAGCATCACAGCACAGTGATATGCGCACGCCCACACTTAGCAGCACAGTTCATAATAGATAAATCTTCTGTGTCCATCATTGAATAAATGGACACAGAAAATGTGATTCATATACAATGGAGTACTGCTCTGCAATAAAGAAAAATAAACTTGAAAAAATTTTAGGTGATTGGATACATCTCAAGACTATAATTTTAAGTGAAATAAATCACATACGCATTCTCTTGTGTGAGAGACCAAAGGATAAATAAGGAACAAAATAGAGGATAGATACTAGGAAGTAGGCAGTAGGAAAAAGGATTCAAGTAGGAAGGAAAACAGGAGCAGATGGGGAAGGAAGAAAGGGGCAAGGGATTTTTTAAAAGATTTGAGGGTCAGGGAAATAGCTCAGTGGAATAAGTGCTTGCCTGGCAAGTGCAAGATCCTGAGTTCGATCCCTGGTGCTACCAAAGAGCAAGTTAAAAAAGAATTGAAAGGGGAAAAATTGTAAACAAGGTTTTTTATAAACAGTCAGGAGGTAGGGCTCAAGAAAGGGGAAGCAGGAGCCAGGGAGATAGCTCAGTGGCAGAAGTTCCTGCCTGGCAAGTGCAAAGTCCTGAGTTCAACCCAGGGTAAAAAAAAAGGGGGGGGGATAGGAAAAAATAATTAAGATATAGTATTAGAGGTACAAATTCCCTATGACAAATGTGATCATTATATATGGCAAATACGTGCCAATGAAAAAAATTAAGTCTGTTAATAGCACAGGAAACCTCAATGTTGCATCCAGCTTTTGGTAAATCTCCCTTCTCTCCCTAAGAAGAGGGAAGCCCTTGCCCTGTCCTTAACCTGCCTGCCTGTACAGTGCACAGACTTCTACATTCTGTGCTTGCCATGAGACCTAGCCAGCAAGGAGGAAGCTGCTCCCTTCCCTGGTGGGCAGCCAATGAAAGCACAGCTCCCTTCTCCCTTCAGAGTGGGCATGTGTGTGTGTGTGTGTGTGTGTGTGTGATTACAGTCAAAGCATGGACCATAGGCACTGCATGACCCAATTCCTGCACACACTAACATCTGGGCAGCCCCCACCCCCCGTGAATTAAATGCAAATGTTGAGATGCTCATGGGGCAGCGGCCCTGGCATTGAACTTGAATGCATCATTGAGAAAGCCACACATATGACTCTGCCCACCCCCAGGAGAGACGCAGTCGGCTCTGTCTCAGTCTCCAGGCTGGGGACTTGTGCCAAGCAGAGAACACTCATTTATTTAAAGTCGCTTCTTCTCTGAGATGCAGAATGACACTTCTAAAAATTACAACACCAAGAAGTATGTAGCTGTCTGTACTTTTCCATGCAAACATCCAACTTCTGTGCTAGGAAACAATGTGACAGGTATTCTGTAGTTTTTAGCAAATTGGTCTCAGATGTAGACGAACATTTTCACAAGGAAAGGATAGAAGCTTGTCCTGTGCTGACCTAAGCCTGCTTGGTGCTGCAAGCCTGTACATTTCTGGCTGCAAGTCTCCTCTCCTACTTTATCTACCAGGAGGGCTCCCCAGAACTTCCACTGTCTCCACCGGGCCTCTGGCTTCCTCCCACCCCAGCTTGTACGCATTGTATGGGCTTTGAATGTGACGATACAGACAGAGATTAGAGCAACGAAGCCTCAAGTCGAGGATGTGAAGCAAGCAGAAGCTCAACGATGAAGAAAGCTTCCCCCAGAGCTTTTGAGAGGAGTGTAGTCCTTCCAGCACCTTGATGTCTGGCCTCCAGAACTGGGAGCAGATACATCTCTTTATTTTAAGCCAGTTCATGGAACGTTGTCTCCAGGGCCCCTTGTAGTCTCCCCCTCGGCATCACAGGAACGTCAAGACACCATGTGAAGGCCATTGCTGGCCAGGCTGCAGCGAGTTGCCATATGCAGGTCCTAATCAGCCTGTGAAACACTTAGGTGGTGTCAGTGACTTAGATTCCACAGTTGGACAAGTCTAGGTTCCAGTCCCCTCTTGCTGGCCATGGAACACTTTGTGTCCTATTTATCCATGCAGGAAGTGAAGACAAGCAGTTGCTGCCCCGTGTGACTGTGGCCCTCTAAGAAACAAGGAGTGACAGGGACACCAAAGAGGGCACAGCACTCCACTGCTGCTTGAGTTTGGCTCCATAGCTCTCTGTGAAGGATGAGGAAGTGAGTTCTTCTTTCTGTGTTGGAAGTTGTTGACCAGGAGGTCAGGAGGACTGTGGTATACACCAGAGTAGATTCGAAGAGTCACAAGTAGGTTTGGCCACCTGCAATGAGTGTCGCTGCTCACGGTAGTGGTGTCAGCAGATATGTGCCCATTCAATGACATCCAAATATTGTGAAAAATTCTTTCACTGGGACCCCTAAAGACATTTATGAGTCAGATTGTTAAAATGCACCTACAAAAAGTAAGTCTCACCAATCTGGCCTATCCTTGTGGCTATCATAGATGATAGCTCAGTATCTTTTGAGTATAATGAAATAAAATGAATCTTAAGGTCACTATAAATAAAGTTGTGTGGGGCTGATGTAGACACAGACAAGTAATCCATGGAGCCAGGTGGCAAGTTCAGACGTGGCCACCTTTGTATGGAAATTTAAAACATGAAAAATAGGTCATTCAGTTTAGTGGTGAAGCAGATTATCTAATGGTATCAGGGCAGCTAACCAAGTTATTTGAAAAATAACACAATTTTGTGGATTTAGGGGTCATTTTTTTACTTTTATTATCATATAAGATGAAAATATGGAGAAAATGCAGCTTGGCTGGGGGGATATAGGCACCTCAGAACAAGAACTCAGGAGCCAGGAAAGAAAAAATTGACTTGTTGGGTTTCACAGAAGCATTACAAATAAAAGACAAGTGATACCCTGGGATGAAGCACTGGCAATACCTAAAACACAGGGATGGCACCTGTAATATCTACAAAGCTTCTGCAAAGCAGTGAAAGGACAAGCTACCCAGAATACAATCAAACACAGTAGGCAGGTCACTCATACAGAAGAAAGTGTGTCCTGTACAAAGCAGCTATGAAGAGACTCTGGAAAGAGCATAGGAAAAGCACAAGTGAAATGGACAGCAATTACTGTGCTTACCTGAAGTGACCCCATCTATGAGTCCCCTCCCCAATAGTGATGACAACATTTCAAGTTAAAATAGGCATCATTTTATTGCAATCTTGCTTTAAAATGCAAACAACCATGGAAAATACCTGTTCCACATTATGCGTAAGATGTTTAACATTCAGACAAATAGTGAGGTTAAGCTCAACTGCCTATGTTATAGGGTAATAATAACAAGCTTCTTTTCTGGAGGGTTAACAATCTAAGTTTGCAGACGAAAAATTAGAGAAAAAGAAAGGCTGCAAGGACAGCTAACATTTTGGCTCTAGCCTTTCAAATTCAGTGAAGACTCAGAACATAGTAGAACCTGTACTGTAACATCATATAACTCAGTTGTGTTCCAAATTTTCTGATCAAGGATATTATGGGGCCACAGAGGAAAGTGATCCATGATGTAGAGTGTGCATTAAGAGAATCACATAGAGAGACAACATTCTCTCAGGCTTTCACAGAGAGCAAAGTCAGCAAGCAATGGCCATGACTCATCCACATGGCTAACACTGACAAAGGATCTATAAAGTGCAGTACAAGATTTCAGGGTAAATCCTGAGGGGATTTGACTGACCTGGTGAGATACAAAAGTTACATTTCTTGTTGTATAGGTCCTACTTTATCTTGGTCTCAACCATTCAGCGGAAAAGTATAAAAACAAAGTATAAAAAGCCATATTAATAGGCTAAGCTGTAAAAGGCTCAAGTCAACAACTTCTGACACTGCCAGTCTTACAGAAAACCCACTACCATTATGGACTACTGGACTATATTGGAATATTTTGCTGAATTCACACACCTACAATATTTAAATGACAATGGAATATCCTTCTCTGACAAAACAAAAAAAAGGGAACACGAATGAACAAACATTTTATATCTGTATCTTCAAAATAGGATAGATATACAGCTACATTATCTTAATTTGATGAATTGAAAGATTTGTTCTAATAGTGTTCGTGGACAGGATATCATGTCTGCATCTTGTACAGTGAATAACCACTAAGACAACAATGTACAATGTATTAATTATTGAAACTGTCCTACTAATCGGTTTTGAAACTGTCTCATTGCTATTTGTTTCTCAATAAAATTATTAAAAAGAAAATGCAGACAATCTCTAATACTTTGTCTGCATCACTGGTGGGAACATTGGCATCTGTGTTTGTTGTTTGTTGGTTTTGTGGTGCCAGGAATCGAACTCAGGACCTTGCACTTGCCAGGCAAGCACCATTGGCACATTTTGATTGGGCAGTTAGACAATACTTATGAAAGTGTCAAATGCCTGCACCACTTGCCCAAACAATTCCAATTTTGGACTGTTCCTACAGAGATACTTACATCAGTATAAAAGGCTACTGTTACAAGGATATCCATGGCACCACTGCCTCTGATGGTGACAAATGGGAAGTGGCATATGTGTCCCATGGATGTGGGCCTAAGTGCATCCCAATACATCCATGCCGTGTAGAATAGCTTGGCAAAAGGAGAAATGGATGTATATTATTGATGGGAAGGCGGTCGGGACTCACTGCTCACTAATAAAGGCAGGTGATAAAGCATTGGTATGGCCAGTGTGGTTTTCTAAAACAAAAATTTTAGTTGTGTATTGCCTGTAAAACTGTGTGAGAACTCATCAAAAATTTTATATGGATACATCTGAGTAGGAAGAGTTGGAGAGAAGTGCTTTGGCATATGCATGTGTGCACATGCCTGTGTATACTGTGTTACATTCCAGTGTTGTCTGAGTTTTCTAAGAAAGAAAACAGGTGTTACTAATTTGAAAATATGATCTTTGAGTCTCTTTTAAAATCATGCATGCCTATGTTGTGTCAGTTTTTAGAAAGGACTTCACAGGCCTGGGAGATAACTCAGCAGCATAAGCACCGGCCTGGCATGAGCAAGGTCCTGAGTTTGATCCCTGGTACCCAAAAAAAAAATTCTGCCTAGAAAGACCATCTCTAGAGCAAGGTGTTGCCTTAGGAAATTGTGACTATTTTTGTGCTTACCTGTAGACTCTAATTTTTGCAACAGAAATATGTTTGAAAGCATACAAACATAACCTCTGTGCTCCAGAGAGGTTCCTGATGCTGTACAAGAAAAAAAAAAAAACATGAGAAGGTGGAAGTTGCTTTTTCAAGCCTTCTCCTACACATGAGAACAATCAGGCAAAGTCGTGAGATGGGGAAGCCAACAGACTGCAACCAGGAGGGCTGCGTAATGGCAATGTGAAATCAGTATCAACTCTGGGTTTTGCAGTCTCTGAGTTGGGACAGTCAAGGGAGGGGAGAAGTGAAGGAGAGAGTCTAGAGGGACTTCCTGGAGGTAAGAATTGAGCTGTTCCTGTTGGAGCTGGTCAGGGCAGAGGATATTGTAAGTAAAGAGTGTCTGGTGTCTTTAGAAAGGTCAGAGGAGGTGGGAGGGTGATCAGGAGATGATGGGCACAAGGCCCTAAAACACATGACTCAGTTCTTGATGAAGTCTCAGATGATGGCCAATAAGAAGATAGTTCGTGGCAGTCATCAGCCCTGTGTCCCATTGGAGAGGGCATGCTCTGGGAGCAACTCTGACCACATGTGCTGGGAGCCCTGCTGGCCTGCATAGACCTGTGGCTCTTCTCACTTACTGCCCCTGCAGCAGGTTCTCCACCCAGTTGGCTATGGTGCCGAGATACTTCTTATGGGAAGGCCTATGTTCTTAACGTGAGGGGAGAATGTGGGGCCCTCAGGGGGGGTACGCTCTCCCAGCCCCTCCCTAGCATTGGGCACCCTGTCCACTGTGAGACCCAGAAGAACAGCAGCCAGGTAGGCACCACAGCGTGCTGTGTAGGCCAGAACTCTGCTCTAGGGAAGCTTGCCTTCTCCTCTCACGTCCCTGTGTTTTACATAATTAGGTAAGTCACTTAATGTCGTATGTCTTGTTAGAGTAGCTACTAATCCTTAGAGCTAACAGAACTAACTAATTAGTGTAGAACACTTTGAAAATATAAGAAATTCAGATGTGGGATCTAATTGCTCAGTCCTCCTTGGTATTGACACTTGCAGCATATTCCTGATAGAGTGGCAGGCCCGGCTGCATCAAGGAAAGGTGGGTGCATTTTCTGAGGGCAGTGGCAGAAACAAGACACTTGTCATGCAGCCCTGGGACTGGATTTCCTGGGGCAGGAAGAGGAACTTAGCAGGGGCCCACTCCTTGCTATCTCAGCACCTTGCTGATAAAGGTGATTTAAGACACCAGGGCAGAGCAGAGTGAGCTCTGAGCCTGTTGGGGCAGTAGGAAAAGACTCCACACCATGAGGCATCAGCAGGCCCCACTGGTCCCAGCTGGGGAAGGGAGGGACCAGAAGAGACTGGCCCTCAGTTGAGCTTCAGACATTACCTGGCTGGCCACAGCTCTACAGGCCTGTTCCAGCCACAATTTCCACTTCTCTGAAATGGAGCAACTGGAACCTTGTGTTTCTCTAGGGGGTAAAGAGAGACATGTAGGCACTTAGTGCAGGCTGGGTAGGGGTAGCTTCTCATGAAAGGAAAAGTACAGGATGTAGCTCAGTGGTCAAGCACCTCAGTGGTTGAGAAGGAGTGGGGCAGGGTGTCCAGATCCTTCTTGGCAGGTCAGTTTCTCAGAAGGTAACCCACCCTGAGACTCAGGCTTTGCTTGTCCCCCATCCTAGCAGTATATCAACCAGCTTTTCCTCTGGTACTATTATAAAATGAGAGACTAGTTTATGTTCTTTGGGGCATTACTTTCTTGGGATGTATGGAGCTGTCAGCAAACCATTAATCTCTCTTTAAACCATGGTGATAATATTTACATTAAAGATCAAGATGATGATTATGTGAAGAACTCCCTGGGAAGCTCTCCTCACACTGGAAACACAGCAGCCGGTTAGTAGAGACAACTCCAGGCCCAGAGGTAGGTAACTGCAAGCCAGGGCAGTGGCCAGAAATCCTGCCAGTGATGCCCAGGCAGGGGGCATCTGAGAGAGCCAGGGGCCACTGTCAGCAGGACACATCCATGCTTCAGGGAGGCAAAGCTGAGGCCACACACCTTTGGCAGAACACTCAAACCCAATCCTGCAAGAAAATGGTCCAAACAGACCAAGTGTCAAAGGACATTTCTGAAGGTCATTTTTGAATTACACATTTGGTAAAAACATTGAGTCATTTAGTATAAACAACCCAGAAAGGAATGAAGTGTCCAGCGTTCTGTCACTCATCCCCAAGAGAGACCACTTGAGTAGCATCCAGCACCTGGGGGCCTTTGTGTGTTTTTTGTTTTAAGGCTGTCTTCTCTCATGCTGATACTACACAGAGGGTCTGGACCCTTCCTGCAGACCAGCTTCCAGACTGTCCAGTCATGCTGCTTCCAGTTATGGTCCCTGCATCCATACCATGGAGACATCTCTCTCACTGGCTTATTCAACAAGGGTTTTACCAAACAAATAATATTAACAGAACTCACAGGTACCACATGTACCATCACATGTGTCAGCACCTCTAATCCTCTTAATACCAATGTTGACTTTCTTCCCACAAAAAAATACAAAGTGCAGAACCTGTACTGTAACATCATGAAACTCAGTTGTGCCCCAAATTTTCTGATCAAGGAGATTAGTGAGCCACAGAAGAAGATGATCGATGATCTATAGTGTGCCTGGGGAGAGTCACATGGAGAGTAAACTTTCTCTCAGGCTCTCACAGAGAGCAAACTGGTCAGGCAATGACTGTGACTCATCCACATGGCTGACACAGAAAAAGGATCTATAGAGTGAGTTATGGGGTTACAGGATAAACCCTGAGGGGCCTTGACTGACCTCATCAGATACAAAAGCTACATTTTTTGGTATATAGGTCTTGCTTTATCTCAGTCTTAACCATCCAGCAGAAAAGTATAAAAATGAGGTATATAATGTGGGGCCATAATAATAAGTTGAGCTGTAAATGGCTATAGTCAACAACTTCTTCAGATGACTCACTATTATTGTGGAATGCTGGACTGTGTTGGATTGTGTCGCCAAGTTCAGGCACCTATAATAGTTTGATAACAATGGAGTACCCATCTTTGACAGGTCTAGACAAAAAAGGGGATACAAAGGGGGAACCATGATGTGTTTATATAAACAGTAAAGTTAGGATAAATATGCAGTGCTTCTGCATAATTCAATGAGAGGTAAGATTTGCAGTGATAGTGGTTGGACAGAATATTATGTTGGCTTCTAGTACTATGGACAACCACTAGGAAGACAACAAGGTAGAAAGTATTAATTATTGAAACTGTGCAATAATTCAGCTTTAAAAAAATAAGATAAGTATACAACTACATTCTCTTAATTCATTGATTAGAGACATCTGCTATAATAGTGTCTGTAAGTAGAATATTATGTATTATGTATTATGTATATATAACATTATATATGCACTTGTATGATAATAAACCATTATGAAAACAATTTGAAATGTATTAATTATAGAATCTGTCCTGTTAATTTGACTTGAAACTGTCTCATTGCTATTTGTTCTTCAATAGAAAAAAATATATAAAGTGCTTCTCCCTAAATCACTCATTTTCTGCATCAAGAAGCCTAGATTTGGTCTGAGGCCTTCTCAGATCTGGACTAGTCTCCTGACTAAGAACATGCATGCCTGGTCATTCTAGAATCAAGTCTAGAATCAGTCACAAATGTCCATGTGAGTGAACCAACTATGGTTCACTTAGAACCAACTATGAAATGATCCAAGAAGTGAAAAAGAAAGTACCTATAGAATACTGAAAGAGAGCCTCGGTCCATGAGGCCAATGACTTTGGACTGTCTCTTAGTGCTCTCCTGTGATAATGAACATGTGCATCCTCAGAACTAGCCATTTCTGTCCTGAGCACATTTCCCTGAGAAGTTTGTGGCTGTGTATATAGAATCCGGGCCAGAGGGATACCAGTCACAGCATGACTATTTATGAGAGCAAGGGTGGCCATCAAGTCATATGTCCTTCTAGAGAAAAATGAATGAATGCACAATGTCATGTTCACCTAATCAAACACCATACAGTGACAATGAATAACTAGAACTGTGTGCTACTCTTGACTGAAGCTGAAAAAATATGGCGAGTAGACAACAGACCCTGCAGGAGATTGTGTATGGCATTAAATTCATTTTGTAATTCTCACAAGCAAGCCTGAATGGCTAATCACTTTAAATCAGTGAATGCATGCAGTGCACACACACATATATGTGATAAACGTTTTAAAGGGTAAGAAACTGAGGTGTTCATGGGGAAATGGATGGGCAGGACACTTAAATGTTGAGATGTACTGTCCTCATGTCACAACATAAACATATTTGCTTTTTTATGTAAAAATTCCACACTTGGAAGAAATTCAAGCTGGTCCTCAAGACCTTTGTTGAGGACAGATCTGTGCCACTTGTTGGTTAGCTTCCTCAGATGATAGGTGACTCTAGGAATGGTTCACCTTGACCATCTTGAGATGCTTTTGTGGGAGGGATTTTCCTGGGAAGTGCACTGTAATCTCTCCAGCCAGCCAGAGATTCAGGATGCAGCAGCTTCTGGGATGTTTCCTCTCTAGACCCAGGAAGCACCAGGAGCCAGAGGATAACCATGGGCAATAGGCAGAGCTATAGCCTGACCACCCTGGAAGGAGCTAGGGGCCTTACTGAGAGGCTCTGCAGCCACCCCAGTGTCAGTTAGGCCACTCTCTGCTGGGTTCCAAGACTGCTGCCCCTGGCCACTCATTTCTTCTCCTGCAGGACCAGATGGCTCCTCAGGTGGCCAGAACAAGCTCAACCCTACTACCCAAGGGCTCTGGCTCTGGGGTCCCCAACCTGCAGGAGTTGGACTCAGGGGAAGTGTGGCCCTGAATCAAAGTATCACCTGCACTGAAGCAGGACATAGTGCAACTAACCTGGATGGAAAAAATCACCCATTCCCAAGAACTAGGAGATATTCAGTCAAGGGTCAGAATCTTCAGGGAGAGCCCATGTGAAGTGGGGGACAGTGCTACTCAGGATGGGCTTACCACCAATTTGGATAGCCAGATACATCAGCAGCTTCAGCACTAAAAGACCATAGTGGTTACTGCAACTTGTATTTATGGGTATTTTCTCAAAACTGCAGTGAGCCAGGCCTTTTAAAGAGAATAACTGAGAGCCTTTGTTGCTAGTAATAAAAAATTTGTATCTATTAACAAATGTGGGTGTTTGTTTTTTTAACCATCATGGAATAAAATTGTTCATATTTAGATGATTTCTATGCCAGTGAATCAGTGTGTCTAAGTGCTTGGTGTGTGGAATCTAAAACTCATACATGGGTAACAATGACAACAAAAACCCTTTTAGGCACTGGAGTTTTGTGGAGCAGAGAAGTTATCTTTGAGCTTTAGCTGCCATGCTGCTGCTGGCTCCCACTGTTTAGGTTTGGGAATGGAGTTGGAAAGAGTGTCTGTGATTTTCTTATTGCTAAAATACTGCTTTGCCAACTGCATATCTTTGTGAGGTCAGAACTTCACATGCATCAGTTTAAAAAAAGGAGTCACACTTTGAATGAAGAAGCTGCGATAATCTAGCTTCCTGTTGTAAGGCAAGTGCTGTATTGAGGTTCGTATAAAACAGAAAGCAGTACCACTTTTATTACTTCCTCGGCAAATTTAAGGAATTCTTTTACTAAACATTTAATACTTGTCAGTGGCATTTGTTTTAAAACACACTACAGGGCTGAGGAGATAGCTCAATGAGTGGCATAATTGCCTGTCTGGCAAGCACGAGGTCCTTAGTTCTATCCCTGGGACCAGGAGAAAAAGTAAGAATAAAACATACTGCATGTTTTTAACATCTTGGTTTCATTTTTAGTATGCTATCAGTACATATAGCCCAGTCTGTTACTAGGTACCTAAATTTTTTTTAGCATAAGGGTGAAGAAACGGTTAGACAATTTCAGAAGTTGTATCCCAAGAAAGCGACGTTACGTGGTGAGGCACAGGAGCTTGTTTTTCAATAGAAATGACATGCCAGGAGCATTTTCCTCTCTGTGTCTCCCCTCTGGGCTGTGGCCATGATATCGGAGGACAGAGGTAGCACAGGTGCCGTTACTGACCATTATGTTGAGCCTTATTTTCAACTATCCAGAAATGAATAATTTCCAAACAAGCTTTTACTTTTAACATCGAGATTAAGACACCACTATCATAAAAACTAGATCGAGGGAAAAAGAAAAGAAAGAAAAAGAAGCTGAATTGTAGACTGGTAGCGCTTTCAGCGACCCTTCATGCTGATGTTCTCTGAGCTGGAGAGAGAAATCAGCCGCTGTTTGCCAGCAATTCTGCTGTTTCACTGTGTGTTTCACAAGTGGCTTTTAAGCAGAACCCCTTAAAATGTATTATTGTCAGAAAATAAACCAAGAAACAAGGGATTGTAATTTAGTACTAGGAAGTTAATTCCAGAGACCTCCGACCTTGAAGCGGTCACACAGCTATTGATTTTCAATACCATGAGGTGGCGTGCCACCCTAAGCGTGGGGTTCAGTAAATTCCAAACAGTTTTTCCCTTATCAGTTGAGTCCCTGAGTACTTGAGCATTAAGACAACAAATGTCCACAGTTAACGGCGTGTCACATGGCAGCTGGGTGGACGTGCCAATTTTCTAATGAAGTCGGGCTGTTGGCAAACACACCAGTCATCATATATTGAAGGGGGTCTTCTTTTGTGTATTTCCAGCACTCTTGAGTGCTTCGAAAGATACCAGTTACATCCTTGTCTACGGGCCAGGCACTGAGGGAGAGGCATCCATCCACTGCCAACACAAAAAACAACCAAAAGCAGAGTTAAAAGCAAAATGGAGCCGGGTTTCATAGGAGATGTCAAATATTTTTTCCAGTTGTGCTCTATTGGAGGAAATATTCCAAATAAATGTGAAGGTTTCAAAGCCTTCTCTCCCCCACAAGAAGAGGCCCTGTGAATCGTGACCATTCCTCACTCCCAACTTAGCTTGCTCCTATGTGGAGAATCCATACCATTTTTCCTCATATTCAAGAAAAGAAAAACAATCGGTGCCTTTGGGGTCTACACCAGTACGTGGCTGTGATTCATAAACTTGGTCAATGGCAAGGCCTCCAGGCCCTCAAGCCACCTGACCACATTTCTACCTCAGCAGCCACTGCCCACTTCCTCCACACTCAACCAGTAATAAATTATGGCTGCCATCTTGTATTGATTATTGAAAATGTTATGTCTGCAGGAAGGAAATGCCATTGCTTTAAATATCAACATCACAAGGTATTTAAAAGTTGTCTCTCTCTTTTTTTTTGGCATAAATGTGTGTGCTGAAAATTTTTAAGCAATGTGAAGGAGGGGTATAGTGGGTGGAATTATTAAATAACAACAACAAAAAAAAAAATCAATCCTTGGTTTGGTCTGGCCAGAAGAGCATTTCTCAGTTCAGGTAAGTAATTTAAAGTCAGACACACATCTCACACTGGACTTTTTACAGGAATGGCGAAATTTATAATGAAATTCAACAAGGAAACTGGAAAAACAGCCAAATTGGTGCAGCAAAGTGGTTAATAGGATCATTAGCCTTCTCGCTGTATTTTTTTGGACATTGTGTGCCTGTACCGTGGTACTCGAGAGCAGATTGCAGGAACAGGCTGACAGTTAGTAGCTAACTCAGCAGTGCCGGGTACAAACTGCCATCTTCCTGTGGATTTACAGCTGCCACTTCTGCTACTTCAATTAGTTCTATAGCACACAGATGTTGCTTAAATGTTGCTGCTAATGATACTGCAATAAGCGTAAGATTCATGCCATATTTTGAGGCACGTAAATTTCTCAAGTGGCACAATTAAAGTGGAAATATTAGGTGGTGAGAACTTGGCAGTCTCTCCAACTTGGAAGGCGCACCCGCTATGCAATAATGGGTCAAAAATTCATTCAAGTTTTACTGCTGTTCCGAGTTTTAAAAGACTTTTCACAGTTGAATGCAAAGTAGTAAAAACCAGGGTATTAGGAAATGAGAATGCAGTTCTGTTATTCAGACATGACTTTTAATTTCAAATTGGAATCACATGCTCACTTTTCTGGATATGACCGAAGGGAAAAGGTACAGGCGAAGGAAATTTTGTCTTTAAGGGTAAAAATCCTGAGTGGTGAAGAAATCATTGCTGGGCCAGCTTCAGAATCAGCATTTGCCTCAGGTCTTAGGAAGGTTGCAGCCCTGGGCATGGCAGAAGCAGTGTCCTTAAACGGTGCTGACCAACCACTCTGGCAAAGCCTGGGTTGGGACAGACTCAGGCACACAGACACAGGCTCACCCTACGCTGCCACTCGGGCACACTCACATTCACACACGTGCTCTGCACCCCTCCTACACGCATGTTCACATGCACAAGTTCACACACTGACTCTTACACACACAGACACAGGCATCCGTGGACCTGCTGTCTGTCCCTCTCACACGTACACATGTGTGCACATGCACAAGCCCTAACCATTAGGCACACGTGTGTGCACAAACTAGGTTCAGGCTCTGTCTCCCACACAAATGGAGAAAAAGTGAGTGGGACTTCTGGGAGCCTCCACTAGAATTTCTCACCTTCATTTGTCATCCAAAGCACAGTCCCCTGCCTGTCGCCAAATTTTCTTTTCCATGAAAAATATCTCCTTTGGAGAAGAGCTTCTCCCTGACTACTTGTCAAACACACTTTTGATTTTCTTCCAGGCTGACTTAAAAGGCCAGCCGTCCAGGCAACACCAACGCCCACCAGGCCGCACTGCCCCTCAGATCTTTGTGCAGGGTGACCCCCACCCCCACCCTATTTTAGCTTATTGATTGGAACTGTCAAGTAAATGACTCCGTCTCACTTAATCAGAATCATAGACTTCTGCCATCCAAATTAGTATTCGAGACCACAAGCCCAAATTCTGTGTGTGGCTCTGCTGGGGAGCCAGGCATGGGGAGCTCCCCCTGGGTCTCTCTGGTGTGATTCTTCCCAGGATCATTCTGCACCAGGGGCAAAATCTACCTGAAGCCTGCCTGTAGGCTCGGTGTTGTCTTGTAGATTTGCCAAAATACTATTCCCTTAAATGACACAAACCACTCAGTGGTGCCTTCGCTCAGCTTTCAAACTCTAAGCGTAATTTAATAGTAAATTCCTTTCCGTTGTTCTCGTCCCTCCCCCCTCCTCCCCACCTCTCCCCCCCTCCACCCTCGCCTTCTGTCCCATTCTTTCTTTCCCTCCCCTGGCCCTTGCTCTGTACCTATATCACTTGGATTATTTACAGCAAATCTTACAGATGTCAGTATTGTCTTGTTCTGAAGCAAAAGGACAATGAGTTCCCGCTGACCTCAGTACAGTGCATCTCGCTGGAGCACAATATGTATTTTATATGGGCAGCGAGAAGCCTACAAGTAATTGAGAGAGAGAGAAATGTCACTGTAGCATTTCTGTTGACACTGCACTCTGCGCAGAGGGAAACCAGGCCTGGCGGCAGGAGCGCCACGGCTGTGCTGGGTACTGGGAATAGGTTCTTTAAAAGGAGGAGCCAGTGGAAACAAATCTGCTCACATTTCCCAACTAATGAAATATCTCCAGGACCATAGGGACACAGGAGAAGTCCGTGGGCTGCTTGCCGTTAGCACGGATGCATGTGGACTCGGAACCCAGCTGCTAACTCGGATCTGCTTTTCCAGCTCTCTTTATTGTCTTCCATAATGCTTAATGTACTGTTTGTATATGTTGTCCTTGCACTATATTTTGATGTGCTCCCATATATTTTATTCATCTCTGGCTTTCTACAAAGGCAGGCTCAGAGCAACGCTGCAAATAATTATTTGCCACCATCAATCAAGTGTCTACATGGTTGCCTTCTCGGGGGACAGCCTTGATTTTAGGTGTGACATGTCATTCGTGCTCGTTGGGTCCATTCTGTCCTTTGTTCTGGGCTCTGTCAGCAGGTTCATCCTGCAGGACACTGGAGAATAGCATTCCCACAAGGAACATAAGGCAGCGTGAGAGCCATATCCGCTCTGAGAAGAGCTGCGCAGTGCTCTTGAACTTGTCTTGGAGTTTAATAGTGAAGAAGGGGCAGCTCGCCCTGTTGAGTGTGACACATATAGGACAGCCTAAGTTCAGTAACTCCCATTGCTACACTGAAAGCTGGAATGTGCACCAGGTCCAATGGCTGGTGCCTGCATGATGTTCTGTAGGACCTCTGGTTTTGATATTTAAGAGGGGCCCCCAAGAGAAGGCTTTAGGCTTTTCCTGGCCACCAAAGCAAATCCTCCTCTAAGCAGGAGGTGTTCAGTGGATGATGCAGAGGCTCAGCTAGGTCTGGTCTCCCTGCTGGCTTCTGCTTGCCACAGCTGTTACTCCTGGATGCCTTTCATCTTCCTGATCCATGGCCTACATGCTCTGAGCTGGGGCAGAGCCTGTGGGGCTGTATTGTTTACTGTGGCTATGTAGGACAGATAGTGAGCAGACTCTTCTGTAGTGCTGGTCATAGGTCCCAGGACAGCTTCAGCTCCATGGCAGCAGGACACAGGGCTAGTGTTTAAGAGAGGCAGGTCCCCAGGTCAACCAGTTATCTGCAATGGTGCCCTTGTAGTCAGTGTGTGTCTGTGTGTGCCTCTGAATACAGTGGTGCTATTTCCAGCTTCACGTGGAGGGGACATGGAGGTCAAGCAGGGGCAGAATGACAAAAGACATCCTCTTCCCCTGGTAGCAGGTATTTAGCAGATGGGAAAATATTAGCAGATGGGAAATCAGCAGATACATTTAGATCAAGATGCAAATTTAAAAGCTGCCAGTCCCCAGTACTAAATATTTACACTGAACATCCTACTCCATCAGCCAGCTTCTATTTTTGATGAGCCTGTGCAACTGCTCTTACTACAAATTCATGTGAAAATAAAGAAAAGAAAGCCCTATGTTAAAAGCAAATTCATCATGAAATAAATTTTAGCATGAAAACAGTTTCTAATTTCTGTTGACTCTTAGACATGTTCCATGAGCAAATTATTTATGTAAATCAATAAGTACTCAATAAAAAAATCCCTAAATAACAACGATGACATCCAGGCCCCCAGGAAGCAACCCTCCTAGTGGAACAGAGTTCTGCCATGTCACCTTCATGAACAGATCTTGTCCCTCTCTATCACAGTTGTCACCTTGTGTTTCTACTGAATCTCACTGGCCCCTTGACACAGGTTTTCCTATGAATCCTCTCAAGGTCTGTGAAGTAAGGACTCTGACTTGCACTTTCCAGCAGGAAAACTAAGGCTAGGATTTTTTTTTTTTTTTTTTTTTTTTTTTTTTTTGAGGCTAGGTTTTAAAACTCTCCAGAACACATAGGTTGTGAGAAGAGAAATTGGGTGAGATTGAGCCAGGCTTTCAGTCTGCAGTTTTCTTGGGCTTTCAGCTGTGTCTTGGGAATCTGACTGGAAACTTTCAAAGAGATCCTCTACCAGATTCAACAGTCACTGCCCTATGTGCCAGTGAATGTATTCCAGCTAGCGTTTCAATGTCCATGTGAGGCTGTGGCCTTGGGGAGCAACAGCATTCTAGGAGAGAAGGTGCCACAGAAGACCATGATTATGCTTACTGCACAGAGTGCAGGTGGCGGAGGGCAGCCTGATGTGGAAGCTCCTTGTGGCCTATCATTTTTCAAGCCTAAGGATAGGATCCATATTCTAGAAATGGAATGACAGCACTGACACAAAAATCTTCATTTCTCCAAAGAGGCCCTCACCCTGAGTAGATGGTCCCGCTTGCCACCCTGGGGCTTGACCTTACTCTGTGTACTTGGCCACCGTAATTCAAATGGGGAGACTTAAGATCCTCAAAACTTGGATAGGAACATGGTATTGTCCAGTGTTGTCACCACAAAGCATGTCTTGTGAACCCACAAAGAAGTTAGTCCAGTGTTGGCCCTGATTAATTTTGCTCTGCTATATATATTAGAGTAGGGTGACCTTGGAAACTTCCAAGTGAATTGTTGTGTTTCTGTGTTCAACAGTCTGGGCCCAGAAGCCTACCCCACAGGTGTCAGAAAAGCAGCGCAGACCAGAAGATAAGCAAGGTCCCTTAGACTTTTTCCAGATCAAGGGGCTTCAGTTGACCCTACTGGCACTGAGCTCTTCTGCCTACTTCAAAACTTCAACGCCTAAACTTCTAGTGAGAAACTTTTGGGGCAGTAGTCACACGAGAGTTCAAGGGGGATGGGGCACGTCAGCTCCATCAACTCGGCTTTCTTCCTCTGCATCTGCCCTTGTTTATTCTGCTACTTTTCTTTCAGACCAGAATCATTTCCCCTATAGTACAGCTTATCATCAGTATTAATTTAAGACATTACTTCTGTCTTTCTATCTGTGCCTACATCTAAATTATATGTAGTTAATTTAAGTAAATTTAAACGTTGTGTAGTAATGCTGCTGCAAAAATCTTCCCAAAATTATGAGAGAAATAGCATAATCAATGATTCATGAACAAAGTCACAGAAATATTTAATAAAATATTGGCAAAATCAAATCAGGCAATGGGTTTATCTCAGGAATGTAAGGTTGGCTTAGTAATTGGAAAGCAATATAATTTGCCACATTAACAGTATAAAAGAAAAAGCTCATATGCTAATATCAATATATATAAAACTCTGGGCCAAGGAGATGGCTCAACAGTCTAACACCTACCTGGCAAGCAAAAGGACCCGGGGGGGGGAGAGTTTGTTTGTTTTGTTTGGTTTTTGGTTTTTGTTTGTCTTTTAGCAGAACTGGGGATTGAATTCAGGCCCTTGTGCATGCCAGAAAAGTGCTTATTCTACTGAGCCATCTCCCCTGCCCAGGACCCAGGTTTAATCCTTGGTACAGCATGCTGTACTAGCCCCATGCTGTGCCAGCCACTGAAATTGGGCATGGTGGCACATGCCTGTAACCCCAACAAAGGGGAGGCTGAGACAGAAGGATCGCTATGAGTCTCAGCTGCGTAGCAAAATCCTGTACCAAATAAATAAATAATCTTTTTTTTTAATAATTTTATTGAGAAACAAATAGCAATGAGACAGTTTCAAAACCAATTACTAGGACAGTTTCAGTAATTAATATATTGTATATAGTTGTCTTCTTAGTGGTTATTCAAAAATAAATAAATCCTTAAAAAAAGAAAAAGTACCTAATGGAATTCAATGCTCAGTCATTATAAGAATTCACCTGCTTGAGTATGATGAAAGGTTTGTACAGCGAGTCTCCAACTTACCAACGAGTTCTATTCTAGGAGAACATTCATAAATCAGATTTGTTTGTGAGTCCAGCAGACTGAGTCTCATATACTTCTGACACAAATATATGATTTGTATCGCTTTGAGCTTCCCAGCTGTCCTCTGCACATTGTGGCTGCTTTTCCTCTCGCTTCCCCACATCCTGGGCTCTGACCGAGCTGTCCCACTGTGTACTATCACGCTGTGCAGTAAGCACGCAACAGCACAGCTGTGATAATGTCCAACAGAGGGCTGGGGAGATGGCTCAGTAGAATAAGCACTTCCCTGGCAAGTACAAGGGCCTGAGTTCAATCCCCAGTTCTGAAAAAAAAAAGTTCTATTCCTTTACAGATAATGTCCAACAGATACCTGAGATACTTCCACAATTCATTTACATCTACAAATGTTTGTAATGTGAGGTCCATTTGTATCTGTGGAAGTTCTTAACAGAACACTCGTAATCCAGGCGCATGGTGCACTTGGAGCCCTCAGCCTGTGCCATGTGCCTCATGGTGAAGCATTGCTGTACTTCCGCTGAGAGGAAACAGACGGTGTTCTCACATTCCCATCTCGAGGCCAGGGAGATGGCTCAGTGGATTAAGTGCTTCCCTGGCAAACACAAGGGCCTCAGTTCAATCCCCAGTTCACAGTCCCATCTCTCCTGGACATTGAGCTGATAGCTCTGCAGGGGAGCAAATAAAATGAGATTCATAAATGAGGAAAAGGAACAAGCAAAACCATCCTTATTTAAAAATGACTTCATTGTTTACCTATAAAATTTGAATGAGTCAATAAGGAAAACTCCTACAGATCCAGTAACATGAATTTAGCAAGGTCATGGGATACAATTTCAATATGCAAAGGCAATGGCATCTCTATAGTCATAGCACCCACAAGCAAGAGGAAAGAAGTTGGAAATTTTAAACCATTACTCTTTACAATAGCATCAGAAAGCAAAATGCTTAAGAAGAGACATAATGAGTAACATGTCTAGCCTCTCTTGGGAATGGCAAAATATTTCCCAGAGATTAAAATCTAAAGAAATAAAGAAATATATACTATGTCCATGGCTTGGAAAATCAGTACTGTTAAGATGTAATTTTTCAAAACTTATCTAAACTTTCAAAGCAATTCCAATCAATCCCAGCAGGCTTGTTGTATAAATTGACAAGATTTAATTTTTATATGGAAATGGAAAGAACCTAGGGGAGGCAAAACCTTGGAAAATAACAAAATTGGAAGACTTTAACAGATGTATTAATAATAACCAAAAGTTGAAAAACATGGCACACAACAGAAGGATAGATAAACAACTTGTGGTATACTTCTGCAATAGCATACTCTCTAATGATAAAAAGAAAAGGGGCCATCAATAAATGCAACAGCATAAAGGGGCTATCTGATGTCAGACATCAGACAGAGTGCAGGAACCAAACACAAATAGTACAAATGCACTTCACTCATCCATTTCGTTTCTGTGATGTTCTAGAACACACAAAACTGATTTAAAAAATCATTAAAGAATGGTTATGTAAGGTGAGATGAGCCAATAAAATAGGAAGAAGCAACAGGTGAGAACTTTCTGGGGTGATGGAGAAATCTAAGTTACATATGCAGACTAAATCAATGTATCTTTCATTCACCAAACAGGTTCAACTAAAATTTAGGCTATTTAAATTTTACATCAAAGGAGGCCACACCGAGGGACAGGGGCAGGAAGCATAAATGAAACAAGGAAAGGAAAATGCTGATGGTTGTTGAAGCTGGGTTGTAGGTATCTGGGGTTCATACCATCCTGTGTGCTTTGCATGTGCTTCGAATTCTCCACATAGAAGACCAATGGAGAAATAATGTAATATCAAACACTTTGATAAGGTCTTACTTTAAGCACAATACTTGAAATGATGTTGCTGTCCAAAAAATATTTTTATCTAATTTTCAAGTCCCTGTTTTTATATCTGACCAGCTGAGCTGAATATCACTGGGGCTTGGGTCCCTTGGGACTGTTTGTCCCTCAGCTGGTGAATGGCAGTGCTGCCCACTTCCTTTTCGAGGAAGCTCTGAACTGAGATTGTATCTGGAAGAGACTTGAGGATAATTGAGCTGCTTTCTTAACATCCATTATTACTTGACATCTCTCTTGAAGGCCAAAGCCATGTCTTCCCAGCATTTGTTAAATGGTGTGGCCAATGGCCGCTGGCTCTCAGAAGCAAGTAAGATGTAAGCAAACTCTGTGAACACCAGATAGCTTCCAAGGTGTTCTGGGCCATTTGAAGGAAAGCAGTATAAGATGATGCTGATAAAATCAACTTCAAAGTAAATATTATGTCTTTCAGTTCCCCACTCCCCAAAATAATCAGGCAAGAACAATGTGGGAAATACAAGCCATATAAAACACCACCATAGTGATGCTTTTAGCTGCAAGTTTGGAGCTCATTTCTGTCTCCACCGATTTATGCCGAGCACCGGTCACCCCATGTGAGTTTGGCTGTCCCGTGAGCATGTCTCTCCTCCATGCTGGGTGCTGTGGATGTGTATGGGTGGCAGAGGACGCCCACTGGATCCTGCCCGCAGCCCCACGGCAGCTAGTCTCCGCTCAGCAGGTTTCTAACTTCAGTAAATAGTTTTATGTCTTTTCTCTTCTATGTAATTGGTGAATTTAAAATGGGCACCATATGTTGTTTTTTGCAACCTCAAGAAAGGTTCTCAGGGTTTACAATAACAACACAACCTGCCATTACACTGAATCATTTTTATTCTTATTGTTAAGTACAAAGGCTTTCCTTTGGACTATTTTACACCTATAGCGCTATTTCCAAATTGAACCCTAAATTGGTACAGTTCAGTAGGTCAAAGGTATCCTGACAATGCCAGCATCAATAATAACAATATTTTGGTATTATTGCTAAAGAATGTATAAAACCAAGATGTAGAGTTTAACATTTATAAAATGCTGGTATATCTATTATCCAAATAATTAACCAGTGATAAACTCTGTACTTTGTGTATCACAGAGCCATTCTTAATGATTAGTTTATGGGAGAAAGACAGAGCCCTAAAGAAAAAGCAGAAAAATTAACAAGTTCTTGAAAGATGTTAGGATAGCCCAGCTGATATTGTCATCCATGGCCTGGCTATGCTGGTGACATGGGGAAGCCCACACACATACACAAGTGGCCTGGGATAGAAAGAAGCCCTGACCTCTTGATATCATGCAGAGATCCAGGATGAAGACTTAACTTGATGGATCCTCAGTGGGAGGCCACTGGGTAGACCCTGAGATTTCCAGAAGTCTTCTAAGCCCAATGGGAGAATAACCCAGACCTGGTGGCACCATCCTCTTTGAATTTTGCTAGATAGAGAGTTTGTGGGAGCCTTTGAGCTGCTCTGGCTACTAACCAGACATCCATGCTCACCTGGGCAGTATTTCTTTCCATCTGCCTCAGTTGCCACAGTAGACACCCACCAGATAGAGGAAGGTGCCCTGGTCCCTGGGGTTCACCCATAACTTGTCCTCAGCTGACGCCAGGACCCTGTAATTGTACTGACAGTTCTGTTCCCAGCATGTGCAATAGCCAAGGCAGGACAAGTGCAGCCTGTGCTCATGCTTACCTGGAGGGAACAAGGCATACTTCAAGGGCTGACACCCAAGCAGCACGGTGTCACACACCATAAGGGTTAGCTAGCTTCCAGGGTTCCCACCACCCCATCCCTCTTTGTGGAGAAACAAGCAGTTTAATTATTTTTAAAACAAATCAAACTTATTTCAAAAAAAAATTAACTCAGAAGTAGCTCTAGATCCCCTAGAGGGCTGCTGGCTTGGGCTCCTCCTCTCCAACTGAGATGCTTTATTATTATTTTGCCACGATTCCTACTGTTTCTAGTTATTAATGCAATATAGAACTTTCTGCAAGAAAAGCAAGAGGACCTTAAGCCTATTTCATTTCCACTGTTGTCTTGTCTAAGAAGTATGCAGAGTCACCCACAGCTTGCTGGAAGAGCCTAATGCTGTCCACACGTGGAGCCCAGGAAGACCCAGAGGTGACATCCAGCCACCTCTGCACCACACACCTGGCTTTGCCTAGCCTACCTGTTGCCCCATGAAGAGGGCCAAACAACATGAACGTGTGTGGGACAGGCTGCCTCCAGGCCTCAGCAGCAGGAACCAAGAAGGAAAATGTGCAGGCCTGGGCCTGGAGCCCTGTGTGCAGGAGAAGCATGTGCAGGTGAAGCCTCCAGGGAGTCTTCATAGATTCACCCATTCTCTGCCTGGAAACCTGTCTCCCAGGCCAGGATTTGTGGCATTGAGTTGGAGTTGAGTGAGGTGAGGAGACACCTGAAAGAGCCCTGCCCTGTGGCTACATCAGAGGCAGGAAAGGGTTTCTCTGCAGATGTCTAAAGGGTTAGCAGGCCTAGGGAGAGGTGGAGCAGAAAGGCTTGCACTGAAACCTGTCCTGGTGAGCACAACGGAAACAGGGAAGTTCATGTACCTGAAGAGTGATACCAGTCAATGAGTTAGAAAGCATGTACCTTATTCCAGAACAACCAGCATCCCAATGTAGACATAGACATGTACACATCTGTGCTTATAGTGCCATTACTGATGGTGCCATGTTTGTAGCACCAGAAGAGAAAACCAGCAAAGTATCCACAGATAACTGAAGGGAAACAGACAGGTATGGAGTATGCATTCTACAGAGTATTGCTGAGTCTGGAAAGTGTCTGAAATTCAGGCATACTTCACCAGGCATGATGAACCTTGAAGACATGAAGCTAAATGAAATAAGCCAATCTCAGAATTATCTGGAGTCCCTGGAGCTGTGACAGCCTTGGTGTCAGAAATGGTGGTAGAGTGTTGATAAAGAATGGTGAGGTGAGGAATGGGGTATCTGTGTTCAACGGGGACAGTCACAGGTCAGGAAGATGGACCAGGTGATGGCTGCACAATGTAGACGTTCTTAATGCCACAGACCTGGACACTTTTTTTCCTTAAGGAAGGGTCTACAGGATGCTCGGGGTCTCACTACTAGATCAGACTTATAGTGATCTTGGGAAGTGCTTACAGCTTCCCAAGAGCTGGGATTACAAACACGCATCACCACACCCAGTATCAATTGCCATCTCAGTGTGCTCCAGGGGGCGGGGCCAGCATGGCAGGCCTGGGGATTGAACCCCCCAACCCCCGTACCAGCTTGCAGGCACTTTAATCCACTGAGCTATTTGGCCAGCCCTTCAGACCCGGACACTTAAAAAGTTTTAAAATACTAAATTTTATGTTTACTTACCCAGAATTCTTAAAATGTAAAAGGATACAGAATTTCTCTGTCACTTGCCCCCTTCCAGTCAACCTCCTTCCAAGGAGGAATTCCTGGCCTGCCTTCCCTTGCCATGGAAGAGCTCTAGTTGATCTTTAGGTGAGTAGAGACACAGTAGGTGCTGTTCCGCACCGGGCTTCTCACTCGGCTTAGCACTTTGATACCCATCGTGTTGCTGGATCTCAAAAGTACATGCATTCTGTTGCTGGCTGATACTCCAATTGAAGAGTATACCAGTTTCCCCATTATTTCTTCTATTGATAGGTCTTCATTTTTATGAATAAAACTGCTATAAACTTTGCTCTGGGTTTTTTGCACATGCACACATGCATAGGCACACACACACACACACACACACACACACACACACCCTTTCTCCCAGGTTATCACTATGGGGTTTGCTGGTTCCTTTCATAGACACTGTCCATTTTCCAGAGTAGTTGTACCATTTCATCCACCCAGCAGAAGCCTGTGTTGCCGGGCTCCTGTGGTGTTTAGGGTTGTCATCATTTTTCATCTTAGCTCTAAGGAGCAGGCCCTGAGACCTCACAATGATTTTATTTTGCATTTCCTAGTATTAAACAGTGTTTATGAGCTCTGCAGCTGTTCATATGTCTCCATAGTGATGAAATTGTTTGTTCCTGTTACTTGTTTTTGCATTTATCACCTCCTTGTTAAGTTGTACGAGTCCTCTATGGGTTCTAAAGACAATGACTATGCTAGTTATATATGCTATGTATATTTTCTCCTGTCTGTGGCTCACCTTTTCAGTTTTGGAGCAATGACTTTTTTAAGCAGCAAAGATTTGTTACAAAGTAGTCAGCAGCTCCAGGACACTTGGAAGGATTATTAAGAGGTTCATGGTTCAGGGACGATTTCTAGTTGCAAAGGGCAGCATGGGCCAGGCCAAAAGCTACCACCAGGTCCCACTCCTGCCATCTTATTCAAACAGCTCCACTGCTCCTTCTGTGTTACTGAGATTTATTTTCTTCTGACATAATTGTACACTGCTAACAAAGAGTTACAAAGATGGTACAAAGAGTTCCTTTCTCTTTCTCCCAGATGGACCCACCTAACATCAAAATCTTGTGTAACTAAAGTTCAGTGATCAAAACCAACAAACGAGCCATGATGCAGTGCTAGTGTGAATGGTTGACCCTGTGTGAATTTCCCCACTTTCACTCTATTGTTGGTTTTCTGTTCCAGGATTTTTCTAAGATATTCTATTGTTATATCGTTGGCCTCCTCAATTTGTGGCACTTTCTTAGGCTATTTTTTCATGATCCTAATGATTCACAGTAATTTACTTCTTGGTTATTAGTTTTTTCTCCATTCATCTTTTTTTGGGGGGTGGGGGACATGATGACACTTCTTTGTCTTTGTTTTTATGCACCTATTTTCTTCTTCTTGCCTTATTTCATTGGTGATGACTAGAAGTGGAGAACTTGAATATTTTTGCCCTGTTTCCCATGTCAGTGGAAAATCTCAACCTTAAGCATCACGTTGGTTCTAGATTTTGCATCAATGCTCTTTATCCCATTAGGGAAATTATCCTTCATTCCTCGTGTCCTGGGAGGTTCTAAACAAAGGAGTTTAATTTTATCATATGTTTTTCTGTACCTCTTGAAATGATTACACAGTGTTCTTTACTCTGCTAACATGAATTGCAAAAGATCTTCAAATGTTAAAATAGTCCTGAGCTCCTTGAATAAATTTACTTGGTCTTCATATACGATGTTCATATATTGCTGGATGAAGTGGATTTGCTAATATTTTGTGAAGAATTTTTATGTCTTCTTTCAAGAAAGATAATGATCTGTAATTCCCTTTTTCTCTTTTGTTATTCTCCACCCAGTGTGAGGCGTGTGGTGGCCTCATCAAATGTCCTGGAGATGTCACCTCTTTCTTCTCTTAATAAATTTGGATACATTCATTACATTTATTATTTTATCATTATATGTATTATTTATATTTATAAATATTGATAATGTTTATTATTTTATTCCCGATAAATATTTGGTGCAATTTACCAGGGAAACCTCCTCAGGCTGGAGCTTTTTTGTGTGAGAAGGCCTTTGTCTACAGATGTAACATAGAAACTGATTTAGGCCTATTTACATTTTCTTTTTATTTTGTGTCAACTATAAAGTTTTGTTATTTTAAGGAATTTATCCCTTTCCACTAAGTTATTGAATTTTAGGCATAATGAGCTTTATTCTATCCCTTTATTAACCTTTTAATACCTCTAGGATCTATAAATGCCTCCTTTTTTTCATTCCTGATATTAGTATTTAAGATTTCATTTTCATTTGTTTTGTCTGGACCAGTCACACTAAATATTACAGTTTTCTATTACTACATAAATCATCCCCAAATTTAATTGCTTAAAACAATGATTCTTCTTCACCTTTCTGTAGGTTGACAAGACATCTCTTATGCTGGTTCCATCAGATCTGACCTATATGGTTATGTCTAGGTAGATCATGGGCAGGCTGGATGGTCTATGTTAGCTGCACTCCTAGGTGTGGCTCTTTCTACTGGCTGGTAGCAGGGCACCTAACTTGTCATTGTGTGGCCTCTTGTCCTCCTGTTAATTAGAAGCTCTTCCTTCCATGGTGGTCTTAGAACCACATTCAAAGGAAACAAAGGCAAGATACCAAGACCAACACAGGTCTAGGCTTCAAATGCACATAGCATTCCCTTCTGCCACACCCTATTGACCAAGCCAATAGTAAGTCATGCCAGCTCAGACTTACTACAGCTAAGAAATGGTAGAAGATGTTACAACAATCTGTATGCAGTATATTTTTCCCATCCTAGGATACTTAAAATCTCATCTCAATCAGAAATGAATGTCAGGCTCAAAACCCAGGGTCTCATGACCAATACAAGGTCTATATGATCTATCCATATATCTGTGAGATCTCTTCTCCCCAACTCTCCTTAGCTGAGAGATTTGTGAATTAACAAACCAAGCTCCCCCACAGTGAAGCTATCTGTAACAACCACTCCTTTCAAATTAAAGGAACATGAGGCACATGGACCTCCCTATTATTTTATCAACTCTGAGTTCCAGAATGGTCCAGGTAATTCAGACCTTTTCTTCAAAGGTAAGAGATATGTAATTGAGACTCTCTCTCTCTCTCTCTCTCTCTCTCTCTCTCTCTCTCTCTCTCTCTCTCTTTCTTCTTTTTCCTCTTGCTATGCTTCCTAAGGAAACACATTTCTCTCCTATCAGAAATGGCCTACATTTCAAGACAGCTGATTTTCTCTATTTCTGGCCTATTGAAAGCCAGATGCCTCAGAAATACGTTTTAATTTTGAATGTCACCGCCATTTATTCTAAACTGGATTAATGTTGCTCTCATTAATAATAGTTTCTCTTAAAATTGTTATGGATCTCTTATGAATCTTATTGGAGTTTCTTCTGTGCCCCTGAAAGTTACAACCATAATTATTTTCAAGACAGTCTTCTCTCCAATTTGGATGTAACAGCCTTCTATAAGACGGTGCCCTTTGATGCCTTTTACTTCTTGATGAAAAGGTTCATCTGAATTGTGTCCCAAGACCTCAGTAGAGGGACCTTAAGTCTCATGCTCTTGAATCAGCCTCTATTCTAAGGCTATTTCTTCCTTTACGGAAGGAATTCTAAGGCTATTTCTTCCAGCTGTTGAAACTGTGAATGTGAAATACTTTTCTTTTTCAACCAACTAGTTTTGACTGTTCTGTACCTTCAATACTTTGCTTTCAAATGGAATTATTTTTAATAGGTTTAACTTAGTTTTGTTTAGCTAAATTCAACTCTCTCTTCCTAGAGCCACAAAAAGTTAATTGGCAGTTTCAACATACTGCCTAGAAATATCTTTATCCATTTTACAAATTCTTCGGCTACACTCTCTGTTTCCCAAGCTAACTGCTGACAAGATTTGCCTGTGGTTCTTCCAGGTCTTACTGCAGATCTCCACTTTCTCTCTCCAGCCTCTGACGGCCATTTCTCTCCAAGCCTTGCAACCCCACCAAGTTTCTTCTCACCCTTTTTCAGCCTATGCTTAACACCTGGCTCTGCAGCCACCTTCCCATGTGTTAGTTTTTTGCTGTGGCAGCACCCCATTCCCAGAACCCCTTTTCCGGCTCACTTGCATATTGCTGCCTAACAAACCACCTGGCTGTGAAATACCATGCTTTGTTCTTTCTCACAGTTCAGCGAGCTGGCTGGGCTGCTTCCCTGTGTGCAGTGCACTCAACGCAAGGATCTAGGTCAGCCTGATCTACATGGCTGGTGACAGCGTTGTGTCCACTGGGCCACCTCAGTTCTCCAAGTGGCGTCTTGCATTCTTCCTTACACAGTGACCTCAGGGCTGTGTATCAGGAGGGCAAGGACAAGCTGCATGGGATCCAGCCCAGACTACTCCCTGCCTGAGTTTCACCTGTCACTGTTAGCCAAACAAGTCATGGGGCAGATTCAAGAGAAAGAGACATGGTCTCGGCAGTCAAAGGTAAGTCGCATCAAAAGAGAAAATGGAACTCTTCTGCGGCAGCCTTAGGAAATAATCCACCTCTCCAGGTTGCATTAATTTTGTCGATCTTTCCAGGGCCTGGTGAAAACCCAGTGTTGTGCTTTTCACCCACTGCTTCACCCTCTGTGGTTCCACATCACAGGCTGTCAATGAAGGACAGTCCTTCCACAGGGTGCCTTCCCTCCATACAAAGCTCAGAATGATGTAAAATCCTGACAATACAGTTCTCTGAAAGAACTAGCAAAGCCCTGTCCCCCTGGGGTACTATACCATGCTGGCCTTGCAGGCTAAGGTGGTTTTGAAGAATAAGGCTTCTGTTCGTCTTGCGTGGTCCAGCTGTCTGTGGACCAGAACTCTCTGTGGTATATGAGAGGCTCACTGGGACTGCCTTGCCCTCCTTCTCTTTTCATCTTAAAGGAACTACTGAAAATTCTAGTACTAACACATCTTTCAAAGGACTTTCCTATGAGGGACTGTGAGAAGAAGCACTGCTCAGAGCCTCCCTGAGCCTGGAGGCCTCAAGCAAGGCCTCCTGCATGGCACTGTGTGTGTGGCACACAATGGGCCTAAACAAGTTAGCAGGATCTGCCGGGGATGTGACCTCTCCAGATGGCCTGCCCTGCAGCCACCTCTCCTTCAGTTTCTGTCTACCCTATATAACCCTTGCCACTGAGAAGATAGTTCTTTGTCAGTACAGAAACTGGGGGCTGAACCAGCATTGACTGCCTTGTCTCTAGGTCCTTGTCATAAATAAGCCCACTCTATCCTCCTTTGCATCCAACCTCCAACTTTGTGTCATTAGACATAGAAGAGAAAAAGAAAGAAGCAGGTCACCTGGGCTTCTCTGGATTCCACAGCACATAAGGGTATTCATAGGGCTTCGTGCAGGACACAGTCCAGACAACCACACAAGATAACCATGGAGTTTCTTCTTGTTTTGCTTCCTTGGCTCTTGTGTCTTCCTATCTCTTCTGTAGAATCATTATTAATAACAGTCTTGTTGAGTTGATTCTCAGCCTACTCACTTACTGATTCTGGGGCTCTAACTTGGTCAGAATTTGGTGGTTGCTGGTCTCCTTGGTCACTGTCTATATCTGTGGTAGGTGAACTAATGGTCACCTTGTAACACCCAGCTGAACTGGATCAGCATCATGCGGGGTGTGGGAGGCCCACCTGAGCATTCTGCAAACACCATAAAAAGAGAACTGGAGCAGAAGATGGCGCACTGCTGGTCCTCCTGGAGAAGCTTGCTGGGCTGGTTTTCCTGACACGAACTCAGCTGTCCTCACTGTCTGAGGAACTCAGGTCCTTGCTGTCACTGAGGATGGCTGCAGCTCTGCAGGGGAGCTCTGGTCCTGGCCTTGAGCATCACTTCTAGGTACCAGCACAGTGCCCTCAGCCTGTTGGCATAGATCCTTCATCCCACTAGTGTAGACCGTCTCGCTTCCGCCACTGGTCTTTGAGCCATCCCAGTGCAGATCCTTGATAGAGACTTGCATGAGACATTATTGTGGGCTCTGGGCCTCCAGCTTGCCTTAGGATCCAGGGCTGCAGCTGGATTCTTTGGGTCTCTAGCAAATGAATGGATTTCTGGCCCTCTTCTGCACTTGGCTCTTTGGGTAAATAAAATGACCCTATGAATTGTGTGTCTTGTATTAAATCTATACTCCTAGAAGCCCTGAATATAACACTATCCTAGGACTGAATCACAAAACTAGTGGCTAGAAAGAGCTCTCTGCAAGGAGATACACAGCCTCCATTCCCAAACAGGCACAGACCTCATCTCATTGGCAGTAGATGGCATAGCCCACTGGTTATAAATGCTGCATGTCCACAGCAAGAAACTGAGTGTGGATACATCCATAAGTTCATGGTCCTTCAGGCTAGCAGCTGCGGTGTGTGTGGAAACAGTGCCTGCTTTCAGGCTGGATCCTGTCCTAGGTGGGGGTGCTGGGGAGATGGGCTCAGAGACACTGTTGGGTCAGCTGATAAAGTTGGAATGGGAGTAGTAGGGAAAATGTTCAGTGCCATGCTTGCTGGAGCTGGGAAAAGTGCTGTGGTTTTGTAAGGAAGGCCCTGCCTGTTGAGAAGTAGCCTTTGGAGAAGGCATTGGAGGAGAGAAAACCATGATGGGGTTGACTTCTCCAAAGCAGCTCTGGAAATACACCCAGGCAGACAAGGTTTCAGTAGCAAGGCGTCCAGAGTATGTGGAGCAGAGATGACTTTAGCAAAGCTATGTTATTTTTACAATTTGCCTGTAAGTTATTTCTAAGTAAAAAGATGTCAGAGATAGTTTTTGTTCCTGAGGGTCTGGGCATTTCATGGTTGTCCTTCAGCCATACTGGGGGTGTTCCCAAGCCTGTTCTGGGGGATGACAGGAGACAGGGCCCCAGCCACATCACCACAGGGATACTGGGGCTTGTTCAGGGCTTGTTCACTGCTGTGCTCCTCCTGAGCCCCAGGCCAGCAGAAGGAAAGTGGCCTTGGAGGCCTAAGGTTCGCAGACTCCAGAACAGACCTGCTGATGCACAGCCAGCACACAGGGATCTGCACACTGCTCTGGCCCCACCCCTGAAAGCCAAGTGCTATCCCTGAGAAGCACCAGGCTTTACTGGCAAGGCAGTAGCGGCTATTGAGCGAGTAGGGCGAAGTAGCTTCCTTAAGTGTTTGGAACAGGGACGGCTGAACACCTGCTGTCTTCCCATTTGCTGGAAGCCCCACAATGCCCTCAGCATTTGGATTGATGCTCCTCATTGGGCCCGTCTTCAGTTTGGTTTCAGGCACTTTCCAATAAGTGCATGAAGTGCTCTGGGGCTGAGGAGAGGCACTAAAGAAATCAATATGTGTTCATCACCATCACAGCCATTCTGCGGCTGCCCGTCCCCCGGGTCCAGCCCACCTGGGGCTCCCGCTCTCCCAGGCTGCTCTGTTGGTTTTGTGTTTCCTCGTGATGGGCTGACCAGTTCAGTCTCAATAATGATCAATATCGTGTTATCAATGTATCATTATTACTGGGAGTGATTTAGCTGTCTGGCATTCCTATCTTCAAAAAGTGCTGTCCAGACGTTGAGACTGATATTCCAGGGTTATATATTCATTTTCTTCTCCTTTCGTGGGGTTCCCAGGCAGACCTGCAAAGCTAACCCCATCTCCTAGGAGTTTATAGTCTGGCAGGACAAGGGGTCAGCATGAGATCCTTGCGGGGAGTTCAGGGCTGGCTGCTCTGTGCCCATTTCACTTGGGATTTTGAGGCTCTTTCGAAGGAGAAACATGGACACCTCCCCCCACAGAGCGTCCGTGAGTCCTTCACAAGAGTGAACTTCACAGTTTTTCAGACTCTCATATGGAGGATGTGGTTTGTCTTGTTGAGATCCAGGACAGGGCAGGCCAGATGGTAGCCACCATCCCGCCTTGGAGATGAGACCCTGGAGACCTCTGGGCTCAGGGCACTGTGGGGCAGAGCCAGGCAGCCCCAGTGGCTCTTCCTGGCTGCTCTCTGCATGGCCCTTCCTCACCCCTGTAGCCCTGAGCTGGGGGACTCATGAGCCGAGACCCTGTTGGCAGCCCTGGGCACAAAGACTTTCTCTCCCCTCCATTCTGCTACCGTGTCAGTATCTAATGGGAGGATGGGACAGCCTGCTTCTGTCCTCATGCCATCTCCTTTCTCACAGGAGTTAGATGAATATGGGAGCTTCCCAGAGTGACCTCGAAGCAGACAGAGCAGCAATTGGGATCTAGCAGCAAGAACCTCTCTACAGGCCAACTCAGATGCCATTTCATACAATGCTGGGAAGCACACAGACACAGACCCCCCGGCCATCCGCCCCAGTCCACCATCTGTAGCCTGTCTGGTTTTTCACAGTTCTCTGAGCTCTGTCATCTCCTTTTATATTGTCATTTGCTCTATAATATCATGTGTGCACCTTGTACGATACCAAAACATTATGAAGACAATTTGCAATGTATTACTTTATTGAATCTGTCCTGTTAACTTGTCTTGAAACTGTCTCATTGGTATTTGTACCTCAATAAAATAAAATAAAATAAATACAACAACAATTAAAAAAAAGGAAAGTCTTACTTCAGGCAGGGAAAGTAAATCCCAGAGAGATTGTATGGATTAACCCAACTTTTCACTGTCAGGGTACGGAGCGCCTGACATGAGCAAAAGTCCTTTGTCCAGAAATATTTGGGCCACTGGCCCAAAGGACTTTTGCTCATGTGGGTAAAGAGATGCTGGCCATCTGTGGTGCCTGGTACAGCTTCATGGAAGAGAAATGTAGGAGAGAAAATGTAGGCCCCAGGGTGGGCATGGAGCTCTCCTCCATCTCTCCTGGGGTGACTGTACCCATCTCCTGCCATCATGAGTCAGTAGACTCGGCCCCCTGCCCTCCCTCTCTCTACGGCCATAGTTTGGGGCATTCCCCCTGCCATATTCTCCACCCTCTTCCTGGGACTCCCATCTACAGTTTGCCCCCTGGAACTTAGACCTAGCTGGTGTTCAAGTGAATAAAGTATACCTATGCCACTTAGAACCTGCCACCAGCTGCCAACCAAACCTGGCACTCATAGTGGGACACAGGACCCTTCAGATTGCGTTCCCTTCTCCCATCCCACCATCCCTCCATGGCATGGAGAATTTCAGCCCCAAGTCCTTCACTTCAGGGGAGAAGGGAAAGCTGGTGCTTCCTGGATTCCTCTGGAGGCTTCGCAGAATGGACAGTCCAGGCAGGTCACCTGGAGGAGGTGGGAGCCTGTGATTCCAGTAAGCACACAGGCCTGATGGGGCTTGATGAAGACAAAGGCAGTTTCTGTACTGGGGGCTTCTTAGGAAACAAGCTCTGCCCCATAAATAAGTGTCCAGACCCTGGTAACAGCAGAGATGCTCCTTGGCCATTGCTCATTGCCCACTGCACCTACAATCTCTGACTTCATATAGTAAACACTAGCTCACAGTCTATGGGATGTGAGGCCTGGTTATGGGATGCTATTGACAAGGCATTCATAAATATTTAATTTTCACATTAAAAATATGGGACCAAAGCGCCATTAGTAGCTGACGATAAAAAGGCTTTCTCTGTTGATTGTGGGGGCAAAAGAGTACAGGGGCTGCTTTTGGCTGGGCTAAATGACAGCACCTTAAGTTGGAAAAATGTAAATGAAATGTAAATGCCTGTTGTTTCCAGGCAGTTACAGCTGAGACCTGTGGCGGTGGAGCTAACATGGGGCTGTCTGTTCTGCTAGGGCTGTACAGTACCGATCGTTCATAGAAAACAAAACGGATGGGTTATTTATGTCCAGTGCCATTAAGAATGGAGGAGAAAAGTTCAGCCCAGGATAAGGAGCTTAAATCTTGATTTTTTTTTTCCCTTCCTCTTCTCAAAAAGAATGGGTTCCTTGCATTGTAAATTATCTGGCCCTCGTCCTTGGGTTGGCAGCTACCTCAGGCTTGTATGGACATTGCATAATCTTAAATATTGATTCCGGTTAGATGCCCCCCCACCAAAGTCTGAGAGCCACATGCTCCCCTAGACTGCAGGTCCAGGAAATCGCCTTGGCTGTAGTTCACTTCTGATCCTTCTAGCCTCCCAACAGTGAGATTCATTTTGATTAGAAAAGTTCTAGAAGAAATAGTAGAAGTTAGAATTCCTCCACCCCAGCAAATCAAATCGATGTGTCCCAGTGCTGATTCCTAAGTGGCTCTCAGAGCTTTCTGGGCAGAAGAAACAAAACTGATGAAAGCTCAACAGTCCTTGTCACCCTCTCCCCAGTGAACCCCCACTTTGGACAGGAAGCAGTTCTGCTGATGGTGGCCCCTTAGCACTGGGTGATGGGTGTGTGCCCCTGGGCTGCCCAAATGGGTCACTACCCTAGAGACAGTGCTGGGTACAGCAGGAAATACTGGCAGTGGCCCTACAAGCCAAAGAAACGATGGCCCTTAGGGAGAAAATATTTCCAAAAGCGAAGCTGTCTAGTGTGGTGTTTGCAGCTGTACTGCTGAGTTCATCACACAGGAAGATGTTGAGGCTTAGATTTAGGAAAATGAAGACAATGGTCTTTGTGTAAATCCACTAGGGTTAAACATGAGCTGCTTTTCAGCCATCCTGAATCACACAGGGCTGCAGAGGAAGGCAGCCTTCACCATGTGAAGGGCACACTTCCAGGCTCATGCCCCAAGAGTGTGAGGCTACTTCCACGCCTAAAAGTGAACAGTAAAATGTTCTTTTAATTTGGCAACACGTGGTACAAGTTCATGAAATGCAGTTACCTTTTGTAGGCATCTGTGGCTATCAGCTTCATTATCTGTTGCCTGGCCAGTCAACTTCAGTTACCTGCCAGTATCCTGTGTGGGAGGCAGAGAGATCTGCTGACTGATTCCTTCAGTTGGGTATTTGAAAGGCCTTCCTCCAAAAATCATCTGGCTATTCCCTCTGTCATTTGAGCCTCAGCAAGAAAACAACACTGCCTGTGAAACAGTTGTGTGCAAAAATGGGGCCAGGTGTGCTTCTTATATAAAAAGGACTCTGTCCCATGGAGCTGTATCTGAGCATAATGTGGAAATGTGTGTGTGTGCGTGTGTGTGTGTGTGTGTTCATGGATAGGCTGACCTACCCACTAGCTCCCTCCCACTCCTCCTTTTTCACACTACAATTCCATGGCCTCTAATGTTGGGCTTCCCTACGTTGATTTAGTTTGATTCATCTAAAATGAAACAACCAAACCAGGGCCTTGTGTAGTATAAAATTACAATTCTGCTCCTTCCAGTGGACATGCACTCAGGGCCAGATTGGTAGCCTCTTGTGCAAACCTGTGTACCTCTTGTAGTCCCCAGCCTGAGGCACTGGGCACCAGAATCAGGATGGGCCAGCTCCACAGTAAGTTGCAGACCCTCACACAAGTTCCAACCATCTAACCCAGTGCCAGCCAGGCCCATCAGACTGCTAGAGAAGGGGGACATTATTTTCAGATGAGGCACACCAGCATCATGCACATGATGCCTCGTATCCTGTGGTGGATCAATTAATGAGCCTCTTGTACTGCCCAGCTGGACTGAATCAGTGTGATGAGGGTGTGGAGGCCCCACCTGAGGGCTATGCCAACAGCATAAAAGCACAACTGGAGAAGATGGTATGCTGTTGATCCTCCTGGAGAAGCTTGTCATGCTGGCTTTCCTGATGGGCACTCAGCTGTCCTTATTGTCAGAGGAGCTCAGGTCCTCACTGCCACTGACAGTAGCCCCACTTCTCTTATGGGGAGCTAGTTCTTATCTTCAACGTGGCTTCCTGGCTCCAGTGAAGGTCTCTCAGCCTGCTGACAGATTCTTCATCCCGCTGGTGCAGACTTTCAATCTGCCATGCTGACCTTTGGGCCTTCCTAGTGAAGACCCTGAAACAGACTTGCATAAGATGTTGTCATGCACTCTAGGACTTCAGCTGGACTGGAGGAGGACATTGCCATGGGCTCTAGGTCTTCATTCAAGACATTGACGTGGGATCCAGGCCCTCTGCTAGGTTCTCTGGGTTTCTAGTGTGTGGCCAGATCTATGCTCTTCTGCATTTGACTCTTGGGTGAGTTTCACAAAATAATCCTATAAAGCACATGTCCTATATTAAATCACTCCCTTGCAAGCCCTGACTACAATGTTGCCAAACAAGCCATCTCTGCTCTTTAAAGTAGACTCGGCATCTGCTATGGTCTGGATATTTTGGCTCACCCACTCATATATTAAAACCCTAACCGTAACTCTGAAGGTGATGGTTTTAGGAAGTGTGGCTTCTAGGAGGTGGCGGGGTTATGAGGGTGTGGCCTCCACAATGACAGCGGTGCTCTGACAGGAGATAGCCTTGCCCCGCTACCATGCAAAGCCAGAGAGAGTAGGCACTGTCTATGAAGCAGAGCCTCAGCAGGCATCAAATCTAATATCTTGATCTTTGACTTCAACCTCCACAGCTGGTGAGAAATGAATTTGTTGCTTATAATCTCTCTGTATATGAAGTTCTGTTAAAACAGCCCAAATCAAATAGAATGACCTCCTTGGGCAAAATGCCTCCTCTGCCCTCCCCGTCCCCTCCCTTCTCCTCTCTTCCCTTCTCCTTCTCTCCCTTCCCTTCCCCTTCTCTCTCTTCCCCTCCCTTCCTCTCCCTTCCCCTCCCCTCCTTTCCCTTTTCTTTGATCCTCCTGGAGAAGCTCTCATGCTGGCTTTCCTGATAGGAACTCAGCTATCCTCATTGTCAAAGGAGCTCAGGCCCCTCCATCCTTCTTTTTCCTCCCCTCCCCCTCCTTTTAATATTCTTTGATGCCTTTCTTTTTATATTTTTTATTAGTAAATATTTCCAGTACATAATGATTATATTGTTTTGCTTGGAGGGTGGCTCTTGCCGCCACCGACTTATTTCTTCCTCCCAGAGTTCAAGGTCACTGGCTCCCTACTTCTTCAGAGGTTGGAGCAGGGCCCACCCCAGAATGCGTGGGTCTCATTAACTCGCTCCCTCCCAGTCCTCCCTTTTCACACTACAATTCCATGGCCTCTAATGTTGGGCTTCCCATCAGCAGCTTCCCAGTGGCCGAGACAACTTGTGTGCTTTTAGGATCTGTCTTGTGGTTTTGTGCCTTGTCTTTGTCTCTGCTTCCCCATCCTTGGTCCTCAGTGACTCTAGTGGGAGCCTGGCCATCACTAGTGATTTACAGCACCTGGGCTTTATAAGTTGCTCTATAACTTCCTCGTTAGAAACTTATTTTTGTCAAGGAGACGCTTTAGCTGCCCATAAAACCTTCCTTTGGAATAGAAATTCCTCTGGAACCCATTCAGACGCTTCATTTAATTTCTTTGCTTCTCTGTCTCTTTCTTAGTTTGCCCGCCTGGATCAGACCTTGGCAGAAGGTGGTCTGAAGCCACTGATGGCTCCAGAGGGGCAACCTCACCCCCTCCATCCCTTTATGGCAGCACAGCATTTTGCAGTGTCCACAGCCTCTCACTGGTCCTCTGCAGCAGCCACTGCAGTCAGCTTATTGTTCCCACATAAGAGAAGACAAGGCTCAGGGCTATCTATCTATAAAGTCTCAGAGTTCTTCAGAAGAGAGGCTATGCTCTGTCTCAGGTCTTCTTTTTTTAATGATTGTTTAATTTGGTACAGGGTCTTGCTATACAGCTTAGACTTGTAGTGACCCTCCTGTCTCAGGGCCAACACTGGGGATCGAACTCAGGACCTTGAGCTTACCAGGCAGGCATTTAGACTGCTGAGCTAGCTCCTCGCCTCTTATAATGTTTTTTGACTCATCTTGTGACCCCCAACTGAGGAGCCTTCTGTAGCATATGATGCATGTGGCTGGCTCTTCTGAAGGATGGACTTCTTCCTAAATTGGTTGTTTAGATTATCAGGCATAAGCATGAAAAACTGGTATTTTAAAAAAGTTATGAGGGGCAGGGGAGATAGCTCAGCAGCTTAAGTGCCTACCTGGCAAGCACAAGGTCATGAGTTCAATCCCCAGGACCAAAAAAAAAAAAAAAAAAAAAAGAAAGCCTAAAAAGTTATAAGAAATTAAAAAGGAGATGAAAAAGGTTTAAGTATGAGCAGAATTTTCAAATTTTTATGAACCAGATATATTGTATGCACACACATGTGTGTGTGTGTGGACGGGGGTGTGTGTGTGTATATATCCTGTTTAAGAAATCTGTGCTTATCCTAATGTTGTGAAGATATTTTCCTGGGCTTTTATTTTTTTCAAGCAGTCATATAGTTTTAGTGCTTGTGGTTAGTTCTTAAATCTCAGGTTATTTTTTCTCTGTATGGTGTAACGTAAATCAGGGATTTTCTTTAGCTATTGAGTTACATTGGTTCCTTGTCAAAAATTAAGTGACTGTATATAAGTGCGTGGTTTTATGAACTCTTCATTTCTTTCTCCACTGACCTATTTCTGTCCTCCAGCTTTTTTAAACAGGTATCAAGCTCTGATTTTCCATTTCATCTCAAATCTGTTTTGGTAAATTGTGTAAGAATTTGGGGATATTGCCAATTTCACTAGCAAGTATGCTTTCATAGTGACTTCTTAATACCCTATGAATGTCCATGAGACCATAACAGTGTTTCCTTTCCCTCCTTCCTGGTTAATATTACTGGGGATTTATCAACTTTATTCATCTTTCCTCAGAGCCAGCTTTTGGATGCTGTTGATCCCTTATGAATTTTCTGCACTGACGCTCTAGCCTCAGCCCCCTGATGTTCTGCCCCTTCTTCCTGTGGTCTGCAGCCACACGGGCCTGGGCAGCGTGACCCACCTCTGGAGCGCCTTGCTGCTCACACGGTCTTGGCTCTATGCATCTGTGTCCTTCCTGCCCCAGCAAATGTGAGACGGGGTCCTGGAAGATGACGGTTGTGCACCCACCTCGAATCCCAACATTTCTAAACACGATGCCACCTTCTTTCACATTTCTTAGAAAAATCAAAGCCAGAGTGTGCAGAGCCTTTCCTGGGAGAGGCCCAGCGAGTTGTGTCCCCTGCTACAGGCTGGAGTGAACCAACCCTCAACACTGGCCTCTTGAGATCAGTCACTGTCCGGAGCATGCTGGCTTCTCTGCAGACTCAGAACCTTGGCATGTGCTAGCCCATTGCTTGCAAATTTGTTACTTCCTTGGCAATTGTGTGTGTGTGTGTGTGTGTGCGCGCGCGCACAGTACCAGGGATTGAACTCAGAACCTTCAGCTTGCCAGGCAAGCACTTATCCCACTAAGCTATTTCTCCAGCCCCTTCGTTACTTCCTAAGCAGTCACCAAATGGAACCAAACCGCTCTTTGGGAGAGAATATTTCTCTTCCTCACCCGCTCATTCCTTCTGCTGGCCAAGGCCAAGGAACATGGTCTGATGCTGTGTTCTCAAAGCGCTGGCCACCTCTCCTGCCAGCATGTACTGCTACTGCCTTTACCTTTCTATGTAAGGAACAGAGACCCGCTGGGTTCCCCAGTGGCAAGTCCCAGCATCAGAGAAGTCAATGACAATTACAAATTCTATATCAAACCAGTGAAAATTATATGGAAATGCAGGTGCATAAAAGATTTCCTTTTAAGATTCTGAAAAAGGTTTGCCCTTCTAGGAATAAAAATATATTTTTTAAAACTACAGGAATTAACAATGCATCTGAGTAGAAATACCCAAAAAGGTCACTAGAAAGGAATTAAAGCAAAAAAAGGGAGTTTAGAAACTAATAATGTGATCTTTGAAGTCTGTGGAAAAGATGAGCTGAACTACTCGACACACGGTCTGGGGATAATTTGCTCTGTGTCTGGAAAAAAATAAAATTAAATTTCTCCTCATATCAAACATAAAATTAAACTCCAGAGAGATTAAAGAACTAAAGGTTAAAACTATGAAAACTATCATAGTGCTACAATAAAGTATAAGATAATTTTGTTTTTAAATCTCAGGCTGAGGACACTCATCTCACTCAGAGACCAAGAGAAGCCATAAAGGAGAAGAGAAACTTACAGAGTAGGGGTGGGGAGAGGTCCCAAGGGAATTAGTGGCCCAAAGGTGTTCACAAGATGTGTGTGCACAGAAGAGTGGGCGTTGGGAGATCCAGTGAGCCCTCCAAATTCATAATAAAGAAGCTAACAATCCTGCCCTCAAAGTGGGCTGACAAGGCAAACAGCTAGTTTGTAGAAAGAATACAAACCGTTCATGTGGATGGCTGATTTTAAGAGTACTTCTAAGGGTAAATTTTTTGTTGCAGTAGAAGGCTGGTAGTACAGAGTTCAAAAACCCTAAGCATTTAGCTCTGGGGATTTTGGACAATGAACAAGCCTGAATAATTCAGAGTTTTACCAGGATCTCTCCTTCCTCCTCCTAGTCACTGCTGTCCCTCCAGGGTCACCTCAGTACTAACGTTTTACACAATGATTAGTTTTGCCATTTTTTAAACTTTATAGGATTCAAAATCACATATTATGTTCTCTTTGGTATTCGCCTGCTTTTGATCCACTTTGAGTTTATGCCCATGCACACATTACAGTAATAAGTCGATTCTCATCATGCGGCATATTTACATTGGGTGAATATGACAACTGTACTTACACATTGTACCATTGGTGGCCGTGTTTCCAGTTGGGGGTCTAGATGGCTCAGTGGAATAAGTGCTTCCCTGGCAAGCTCAAGGGCCTGAGTTCAATCCCTGGTTCCGCAAAAAAAAAAAAAAAAAAAAAAAAAAAGTGCTGCTTTTAGCCATTGCTATGTATTTTAGTGAGTGTAGGACTCATTCCCATTAGATAGACAACTAGCTGTGGAATTGCTGAGCCAATGTGCAGCCTCAGTCAAAAGTTTTGTCAAAATGCTTGGACCAGTTTCTACTCTGCCAGTGCAGAAGGGGTCCAGCTAACCCACATCATTGTGCAGGGATGGCGTTGCCTGTCTCCTGAGCTATGCTGGTGAGGGCACTGTGGTGTCACTTTGACACTCAGTTCTCCTTTTCTTTATGGTGCATGCAGGTGAGCATCTCACTGCTATCTCTTGACATAGGGCTACCTGGCTTTCTGTTACTGGCTGCGAGAAGTGATGGGTCCACTTTCCGTGATGGTTTTTGTACACGATGTACAGGTGGACTTTATATTCTGATAATTGAACATATCTCACAAATGCCTTTCCCATTCAGCAGCTTGACTTTCATTCTCTTATTATTTTGAAGAATAGTATTAATTCTCATGGAGTCTGGCTTATCAATGTCTTTTCTGATTAAAGTTCTTTCATCGTTTTTGCATGGCTTTGTCTATTACAAGCTTATGAAGATAAGATCCTCTATTGTCTTCTAAACATTTTATTGCTTTAACATTCAGCTATAGGTATGTCTAGAGTTGAAGCTGAGATTTGAATGTAGTGTAAGGTAGGAGTTGAAGCTTGTATTTTCAACTGTCAGTGGTCTCTCTGCCCCTGGTGGACCCAGTCTCATTTATCATGTGCGTGAGTCTATTTCCTGGACTCTATCCTCTCCCACTGAACTTTCACTCTGCCTGCTTTACTTAATTACTACAGCTTTAAAGCAAGTCTTGCTATCTGGTAATTTAAGGGTGCTAGTTTGATTCCTCTTCAAGAAAACACTCACTATCCTTAGCGCTCTGCATATGCATGCAAAGTTTAGAATCAGATCAGCAATTTCCACCAAATAAACCTGATGACATTTTGATTATGATTACTTAATCTATTCCTCAATTAGGGATAGAAACAATCTTATAATACTGAGTCTTCTACTCCATGAACATGGTATATCCTTCCAACTATTTACATTTAAAATTTTTAAAGTGTGTTTTTTTTAAATTTTCACTCTACCATGGGTTAATAACTCCAATTTATTTCTAAATTGAATATGAATTTTTCTGCCATTGTAAGTAGTGTCTTTTTTAATGTTCTAAGGTTTTCATCTTTGACTTAGTTGTTACTATAGCATTGTTTTAAATAGTAAAGAATAAATTTTTTTCAATAAAGTAGTTATCCAGTAAATGCATTGTCGTCCATACAGTGAGTTATCCCATAGCCGCTAGAAAGGATAGGTTCATCCACATGTACTGGCAGGGAAATGTTTCTGAGAGAGGTATAATGGCAAAAATATAAAAGTTAGAATCTGTCCATGATTTTAACACTATATATAAATGTCTCTCTGATCATAGAGTCCTTCAAACAAGGTCTGCAGAGACTGCCAGCCCACTGATAGCAGCGTGTGTCTGTCTAGGATTTAGGCAGAGTAGGAAAGGGGAGGATTAACCTTTTCCTCCAAATACTTGTTTATTGCTTTCATTTTTACAGTAAGCCTGGATTACAAGAAAAGGAAGAGGGAAAATAGATTCTTATCTGCTAAGACCTGTCTGTCCTTTGGCTCAGGATCTGACCGACCCTGAGCCGGCATGGTCACTCTGACTGGGCCTCAGACTCTGGTGCCACAAGCCTCTGTGGAGATTCGAGTCTATGCATGAGCTCATTTTATGCAGTCTATTACTTTGAAAAGTATCTAATATAAACCAAAACAAAAACAGCTCTGTGGAGCAAAACCAAGCAAGATCGTGTAAAAACTATCTTGTTTTTATTGTTAAAGATTGGAATACAAGGCCTTGCACACTACCATTGAGCTACATACCTGTCCCCAAAAACTGCACTCTTAATGGCCAGCATGGTGTGATATTAAACACATGTCCTGAGCACAGATGCAAATGCATTAGTCCAGATTCCTCCATCCTTCCTGTGTCTTGGACTCTTGTGTCAGCTGGCAAAGCTGGAGACCCCTTGTCAGCATGGTGTTTTCAAATATGTAAAACACATGGGATCACAAAGAAGATTAATTCTATCAGTTACAAATATAATATAAAGCATGAGAAGTAAAGTATGTGATATTATATATGAACTTTTTCATTATTAGCACATTAAATTACAAC